>JAZGTJ010009768.1:0-18943 GCA_036877575.1 Botia almorhae
AAAATGTGGGAAAATCAAAAAAGAATAGGGAAAAGAGACGCATGAAGGGGCTGCAAAAGCGGCTACAGAGGTATTTTAATCTTTTAAACAATAGATACGATTTTAGCGAGGAGATTAAGGAGGTCAAGAAGGAAATGTCGGTTTTATCACAAACGGTAAGTAAGGGTGTTATTAAGAGAAGCAAGGAAAGAGAGATTGAAGAAGGGGAAAGAGAGATTGAAGAAGTGTACCAGATACTTTTTTTAAAAAAATAATTACACAGGGAGGGGTTTTAACGGTTTTAATATCTAAAGAGGGGGAGGTACACACAACACTCGAGATTCTAAAGGAGGTTGAGACTTTTTATGAAAACTTGTACAGTAATAAAGAAATCGACAATGCAACCCTAAAGGAAGTTTTACATTTTTTAGACAAAAAGTTGAATAGTGAATGTGCTTTTTTATCTCAAGATTTTACTATTTTAGAAATGTATAAGGCTCTTAAAGGTTTTAAAACTGGAAAGTCCCCAGGAGTAGATGGACTTCCTTTAGAGTTTTATATAGCATTTTGGGACATTTTAGCACATGACTAACTTACGGTTTTTAACGAGTTTAAGACATTTGACAGACTTCCAGACAGTTTTAGAATAGGGATAGTGACACTGCTCCACAAGAAAAATGACAGAACTGACTTACGCAATTGGCGACCCATCACTATTTTAAATTTCGACTAAGCTTTTTAGCAAGGTTTTAGCTTCACGTATGTCAAGAGTTTTAGAGGACGTGATCCACCCAGATCAAGCTTGTTCTGTGCCGGGAAGGAAGATCACGGACAGCCTAGTGCTGGTCAGAGACGCCATCTGTTACGCGAGAGACAGAAATATTCGGCTAGTAGTTTTAAATTTAGATTTAGGACAATCATAAAATTTTAGGCGTTAAATTTGACAAAGTCGGTGGAGGACGGGAAAACTGGACTGACATGTTAGGGAAAGTCAGGCAAAGACTGGGTTTTTGGGGACTGAGACAGCTCACACTGGAAGGTAATGTTTTAATTTTCAAAACTTTGATTTTACCATTGCTATTACTTGTGTGTTCTGTTTTTATCCCCCCAAGAACTTTCCTGCTAGACCTGGAGAGGGCGATGTTTTACTTTGTGGGAGTCCAAATGGGAAAGAGTGAAAATGGAGGTGGTCAAGAAAAGGCCAGAAAATGGAGGAAAAGTCCTCCCGAACCCCCACCTGTTTTTAGCAAGCCGTTTCACCGCCCTTCATATTGCCTACGCTACGACCCCATCCAAAGAACACAAAACAGCAGCCATGACTAAATTCTGGATGGGGTCCTACCTAAGATATTTAAAACTTTTACCAGTCGACTTGACAACACCAGTGTCTTTTAACCTGCCTAAAGAGCATAATTTGTTTAAGAAATTTAAGTAAATACAACTTGGAAAAGCAAGATGTTAAAATTAACAAACCATAAATCTATTCTTTCTTTTGTTCAGGATCGGGAAAAGGTGAGCCGGGTGCCAGGCCTCACACTAGGTGAGGCCAGAAATGTTTGAAAAAATGCCGCCCACCCAGCTCTCCAGAACCGGCATAAGGACCTGTCGTGGATGGCAGCTCATGAGATCCTCCCGACCAGGGTGGTTATGCACTCCCGGGGCATGGCTACCATCGCGACGTGATGGATCTCCTGTCGCTGCCGACGCAAGGTATCGCTTCACTGCCTTTTGGCTAAGAACAACTGGTCGAGACAGGGATCGACTCTTTTATGGACCAAGTTCTCAGTTCTATTAATAACTGAAAACGATTCCATAGAAGAGTAAATTTGGCTTGGCGCTCATTTTTCCTTCTGCGGTCTTGTTGCAGGTTCTACGAGATATATCGGATTCGCTGGTAGATTTATTTTTTAAGGTAAGGTTTTATTTATTCATCTATTTATTGTTTGTTTTAAACTTTTAAAAGCTGTAGGTGCCTCCACCATGTCGGCTGTTCGTGCCAGCGAACTGCTCCTGGCGTGTCCCAATTAAACAATGGGAAGACGCTGAAGGCTACCAAGGCCTGAGACATCTGCCTTCGATGATCGTGCTGGGAGAAAACAGGGGCTACATTCACTATCAGGGGATGCCCAAGTTATGTAGAAAATGTGGAAATATTGGGCATCTCGCAGAAGCATGCCAAGAAAAAGTGTGTGGGAAGTGCAAATCAATTGGTCATAGTTATGCCAAATGCACCAATGGCAGGCCGTGCAATCTGTTTGGAGAATTAAGCCATCTTTAGAGAGATTGCCCCAAAAGTTTTGCCAACAAATTAAAGGCATCAAAAATGGCCGCCCCACAGGAACGACAAACGAAAGAACAAAGGGAGGAGGAGGAGGCAGTCCCTGAGGTATTTGCGGGAAATTCAAATTCCCAGCCAGCCTCAGGGATTGGACAGAAAGGAAGTGGGGCGGCCCAAGGGGCGGAGTCCGAGATTTTAAATGAACAGAGGGAGGATGTCACCCCTCAAAAAGTAAATTATGAAAAAAATGATGGAGAGGAGGAAACGACTTCCTCCCTTGTAACAGTGCCCAAAGAAAGTGGGGTTGAAAATGATGTGTCATTACAAAATGCTCAAGTGCAGAAAAGACCGGCGGGATCCCCTCTGTCCAACGCAGAGGAAAAAAAGCTGAGGGCCACACAGCGTCCAGATAGTTCCTCTTCAGAAGATCTGGATCGCATGTGGGCCCCAAGCATCCCCAAATGAGGTTTCCTTTTTGCACAATAAGCTAAGAACATCATCGCCGAAAGAGCCGCAAGAGAATTCCTCTGCAGCTCTCCAGGCACAAAGTACCTGCCCTCCTGCCCCCAAACTCATGGAGATTAAGGAGGAGCAGGTATCACAGGAAATTTAATGATTTTAAAAATCAGCAGTTTTTTAAACCTGTTTTAAAGGTCTTTTAAAGTTCCCTTTTAAACCATAGTGCTCATGGCCCTCACTATCTCGACTATAAATGTGAGAAGTGTAAGGTCCACAGTGCGAGCACAGAGTGTTTTGTCTTTATTAACATTTTTAAAATCAGATGTGTTTTTATTACAGGAATGTGCTCTACCCTTTTTAACCAATTACAGAAAGTGGGAAGAATTGTGGACCCCGGGTTCCTCCATATGGAGTGGATCCAATTTTAACAAATGATGGGGTGGCAATTTTAATTAAAAATAAAAACATCTTGGTGTAGGGCAGCACAGTGGTGAGAGACGATCAGGCAATTTTAGCAAATCTGACTTTTTAGACAAAGATCTTAACGTTCTTAACGTATATGGTTTTAACGACAAAAATGAAAGGTTTAGATTTAGAAGACATAATCCACCCGGATCAAGCTTGTGCTGTGCCCAGGAGTAAGACCATGGACAGCCTAGTACTGATTAGAGACGCCATCTGTTATGCGAGAGACAGAAACATTCATTTAGCTGTCCTAAATTTAGATTTTGAAAAAGCATTTGGACTGGACATTCCCGGGACTGGTGGACTGACAGCGACCTGTGTTTTATATATGGATGACGTTACCCTTTTAGCCACTGACGATTTATCAATACGAAGAGCAATGGACTTGAATGACTGGTATGGTCGGGCCTCGGGCGCTAACTCAACAGGAGTAAGTCTGAGGCCCAGCTCTTGCATATCGCACATGCATAACGTTCGTGTTTGGCGCTGGCTTGCTTACAGGAACTGAGAACCTTGCAGGCAGTCAGCCATTACATACAACCAGTGATATTTCAAAATAAAAGTCCCAAACCAAATAACAAAAAAAAAAAATCACAAATAAATATCACTTATTCTCTTCAAAACAAAAAATAATCTTAGAAANACATACAACCAGTGATATTTCAAAATAAAAGTCCCAAACCAAATAACAAAAAAAAAAAATCACAAATAAATTTCACTTATTCTCTTCAAAACAAAAAATAATCTTAGAAAAAAGTAAACAAATTATATACATAATATATACAATATAATAGCAAACAGTTACACTTCCACCAAATCCCACAAACTTAATGTGAGATTTCTCAAATTGAAATAGTTACTGATTTAAATTTTTCACTTCAAACTTTCATGAAAACGTTGAAAACATGAAAACAATGAAAACATTCCTTTTACTAGCTACTTCCAGCAGTTTGTTCACTGTCATTCCACGTCCTTGATGATGTACCTTTTCGTGAAAGTGCTTAATAAGTAAAGCTGACATGTGGCTATTCTTGGGAAGTATTACCGGACGCTTGTGTAACACCCGCTCACACCTATAATAACTAAGAGCTATCCTTTGTGTTATTTTCGTGTTCCATTTTGTAAGTGCACAGATGTTATTTGGACCAGTTAGGTTCGACTATAGAGCCTGTAAATAGTATGAATAAAGGTTTAAAAAAAGGTGTTTTTCTTTATGCCAGCTGGTGATTTACTATATGAATTGGCCAATGTAAAAGAGAGAAAATAAAAGTATAACAGAAAAAGGATAAACAGTATACTGGTATCAGAGAATACAATTGTCAAATTGTACAACCTTACAGGTGCACCTTGTAAACACATTAAAAGATTTAAGAATTTTTACCCATCCATGAAATTTGTAGCTTACGGAAAAGAAAATTACAATGTGAATTAATTGGGTTTCTTAGTCAACAAAGTCCAAAATCCAACAGATTTTCAGTGTTCATACAAAAATCAAGTTATCAGTTCAAATAGTTCCTTTAATCTCTTTAACTTCAAATCAGTCTATTTCCTTTTCCATAAGGAGGAAAGAATAGCTCAACTTTATTCTGTGCCCCATGGATGGCAGCAAGAAAAAAAATAAAAATAGGTCCGTGAGACAGTCCAGAAATTTCACAGTACTTCCAACCGAAAATGATGAAAAAAATAACAAAAATAGGTAAGCTGAGATCCCACCTCGTATAGCAGAAAACCCGTAGTTTCAGGATGTGAGATTAATTCAGTCAATTGAGTGTCCAGATCCGTGGGGGCTCGCCATCAACTGATTTCCAGAACATTTAGTCCCACCAGAACAAAAACCTGACATGTATTTTAGGCCAACAATAACAGGAATATTTCCATATTTAGTTTGTACATCTCAAATGAAAAGAAAACAATTAGGACACAGCGTTTTGCTGAATTTACCTTCTTATTAAAGCAAATAACTTAATTAGAAAACAATTAACAATATAACTCAAGTTAAACTCAAATATAATGTTTACATTGTAGGACAAAGCCCATATTAAACCATAAACACATTAATATGAACTCAGGGTTTTACTTAAAACACATACGTTAAAGTGATTTTATCCTACAAGTGTGTAGACACTTGTTTACTGATTGTTATCAGATTAGCGTTCGACAAACTTCAACAAAAACATGCCAAAAGTGTTAAACACTGACCAAATCCCTGTCAAATGATGATTGTATATATATTTCAGCACAAATGGCGATCTTTAGACGCACTAATCTGCGTCAGATCTGCTCCGTCACCATTTCACAAAAATGGAGGATTCAACTCTCCCTCTGCAGAGAAGCACGTTCTCCGGAGAGCAGGCATAAAGGGCTAGTACCACTTTTTTCACATACATAATGCAACTGAATAAAATGACTCACATAAATGAAAATCTTACAAAAATAATCTTTTCACTCAAAAGAAAACGTTATTTTCTTTAAATTCATAAAAAGAATATGTTTTGCTTATTAATTTATTTACTTTAAATAAACCCTATCTGTCTGACTTAATCACCTGTGCTACACTTGACATATGGGTGCAACATAGCTTCAGGATTGGTTGCTTCACATCTTTGAATTCTTTGATTTTACGTTTCAGTCTAGCAACTGCCTTTACAACTCTTGACCAGTCAGAGAATTTCTGTAGGTGATCTAATAATCCTCTAAAGGAGGTGGTCTCCTTTACAGCAGTGTTACACAGAAGAGCCTTGCGAATGTCAGGATCCTCTTTCTTAATTTCTCCCACCTTGCATTCTCTTTCAGGCAGTTCCATTTGCCAAAGAAACTTTGGTCTTGTGAACCAATTTGAGGCTTTAAGTCGTCGGCTGTCAAACCTCGATCAGCTGGATTGTTTTCAAAGGCAACATAAGCCCATTGTTCAGGCTCTGAACTAGATCTAATTCTCTAAAACGATTGGCTACAAGCACATGAAATCATTTGCCGTCATTGTTTATGTAGCCAAGAACGACTGTAGAATCAGTCCAAAAGAACTCCTTTAGATTGAATTTCTAGCTCATTCCGAAGCATATCACTTATTTGCACTGCAACAACTGCTGCTGAGAGTTCTAACCTTTGTATGGTTGTAACTTTGGCTGGCGAAACTCTTGATTTTCCCATCATCAAACAGCAATGAACTTTATTAGACTTGTTAATTGTTTGCAGGTAAGTACATTCATCATACCCAGTGACACTTACGTCTGCAAAATTGTGGAGCTTATACACTGTGGCCTCATCGAAATTTGAAGGTAAGAAATCTTTCTTGATTTCCATTTCAGCTAGATTGGGTAAATCTCTGATCCAGGAATCCCACAGAGGTCTCAAGTTCTCTGGAACTTCTTCATCCCAACTAACCTTCTCTTTACACATTTGCTGGAGTATTTGTTTACCTAAAAGAACAAATGGAGCCATGAACCCTAGAGGGTCATACACAGAGGCCACGGTAGAAAGCACACCCCTTCTTGTTAGAGGATTGGGTTTTACTTGAACTCTGAATTTAAAAGAGTCAGATGTAATGCACCACTCTACCCCAAGAGCTCGTTCCACTTGAGGTAAACTGAAAGCCATATCCAGATCTTTGACTGTGGCACGTTCTTTTTCTGGAATGGTTGCCATCACTCTTTCACTGTTAGAGACAAACTTGTGGAGTCTTAACTTGCCAGTGAAGCAAAGTTCTCTTGATTCTTTAATAAGATGGATGGCTTCGGCCTCAGTTTGAACGCTTATCATTTAGGCATTTGGCATTCGCTTTTATCCAAAGCGACTTACATTGCAGACCATCATTACATTATCAGACCATCATCTACATAGAAATTTCTTTGAATGAAGCGTATGGTGTCCTCACTATACTGGCCATGCCCTTGAGTTGCAAGATGTTTCAAGCCAAAGTTAGAACAACCAGGAGACAAGGCAGCTCCAAACAAGTGAACTCCCATTCTGTAGACTGATGGTGTGATCTCCAGATTTCCATTCTCCCACCACAGAAAATCGCAGATAATCTTGATCCCCCTTTTTCACATGAAGCTGATGGAACATTCTTTCAATGTCACACATGCTTGCAATGGGACCCTTTCGGAAACTGCATAGGATGCCTACTAATGCATTGGTTAAATCAGGAGCAAATGGTCGTTGAGGGATGTGTTCTGAAACTTGGCAGAACAGTCAAATACTACACGTATTTTCCCTGGTTTCTGTGGATGATAAACTCCATGATGTGGAATATACCAAACTGGACTATTGTCAATCTCTTCTTTAGGAACTTTCTCTGCATCACCATGTGAAATTATGTCATACATGAATTTTACAAAGTCCTCATAGTATCACTGATCTTTCTTGAATCTCCTTTCAAGACATTTCAGGCGGTGTACTGCACATATCTGTTTATTAGGAAGTTTTGTTTTTTCTCTTTTGAATGGTAATGGAATTCATAATGACCATTGCTCTTTTGTGTGATATTTTGTCTCAAAATTGACAAGAACTTGAGATCTTATTGGGACACAGGATCCGTCTTTCCAGCTCTTTCAGAAAAGTCTGATTCAAGGACTTTTATTATATCTGAAGGACCAATTTCTTTTACTTGAATTCGACTCACATAGTGTACTTCAGTTTTAAAGTTGACAGGAGAATCCATACTTGGTGTCACTTGCCTTACTACTATGCGATGGCTGGTTCCAATAGCATCGCCATAGTCTACATAAGGATTCCCGTGACCAACAATACTACATCCAAGGTCGGTACGCTGTGCATAAGGCTGATGGTCTTGGCCAGAAACAACTACTCTTGGAAGAAGAGCTTGTGGGCAGTTATATCCAATGAGCAAACCTACTTCACAATCCTGGAGAGGTGCTATCTTGTCTTGAAGGCGATTTAAATGAGACCAAACCTTTCCAGTTTCATTTGTTGGTATGTGAGCTCTGTTGGCTGGAATAAACTCCCGAGTGTAGACTGGTGGTAAAGAGATCCTTTTACCAGAATAAAAACCTCAGACTTGTAGGTCTTTTACTTTTTGAGAACTTATCACTGTGGTCCTTGAAGTCATAGTAGATAGCTTAAGCTTAATGTGTTCTTTACTTGCATCTAATGCTTCCACATCATTTAAAATGAAGTTTGTGTCACTTTGAGAGTCTAAAAGAGCATAAAAAAGAACTTCTTGCGCTGGTTGAGGTTTGGATGAAACCCAGACAGGAACTATTGCTGCTGTTTGCATGTTAGTCTCATCAAGAATTACTCTGAATTTATACTCTGAAAATACTCTGTATTTTGCAATTGTGAATGGATTTCCATATCTCTCCTCCAAAATAAGCAGATTCAGTTGCAAGTAAGAAATATCCATCAAGCGCTTTCTTAGCTTGACTGCTTACATACCTACGGAGGTAATAGATCATCTCTTTATCTTGAATGTTCTTCTGATCAATCAGTGTTTTGATGGAAAGTTTCCAGTCACTGTACTTCAACGGATCCCCGCTGAATACTGATGGTTCAGGAACTGGAATTCTATTTGCACTTAAAGCACCTACCAGCACCTTTACGAGATCTGCTGTACTTTCATTTGAGGAGGTGGTGGTCACAGCTTGTGGTGCAGGAGACATTTTCAGGAAGTCTTTCTGATCTTCTATGACCTTTTCTTGATCATACGCCTTTATTCTCGCTCGTGCTGCCTTTAGACTTTTCACAGCTTCCAACTGTTTTAACTTTCTCAGTTTTTCCCTCAAGAGTCTTTTGTAGAGCTCCATGTTCTTCTTCCAGTTGAGCTTTAATTTTGGCTTTTCCTTTTCCTCTCTCTTTAGTCTTTGTTTCACCTCTTCTGCTTCTTGCTCTAAACAAAGTTTTACAGCTGCTGCCTCTTGATCAGCTATCTTCTTTTTAACTTGAGCTTCTAAGAGCTGAATTTCCACTTGTTCTTTATTTTGTTCTTCTAACACTTCCAGAACAGCCTGGCTTGCAGCAGCGTCTTGTCGTTTCACAGAAGACCTACTTGAATACTCTGAGGCTCCTTTCAAGATAGAAGAGACAGAACGTGACTCACTTGATGTACTTGACTTGAAGAGCGAGCCTGCTTCTGGCCAATCTTCCTTTTCTCCTTCTGGAGTCCTTCCTTGCAATCGACTTAAGGCTCTGGATACAATGAAGTTAGAATCCTCCACACACAAATCCACTCTTCGACGCGTTTCTTGCTCTGGAGTTGAAATTTTGCGTAACTTATCATAAACACGCTAGACATCTGCAGAAAGACCTTCAACATCACCAATGATATCATTGAGCAGGTCATCAGATAAAATCTCTGTTGGTTGTGATAACGTCCACTTAGAAGACTTGACATACGTTTTCCATTTGTTATAAATATAAACAAACCTTTGCTGAAGTGATTTAATTTTTGCAACTTACATTTCTCTACCCTTCTCTGTTAGAGTTATTTTTCTTTTACTCTGTCTTAAATGTTGTTCCTCTTCTTGCTGTACTTCAACACCCTTTTGACTCATTTTAGGTTGTGCTTGAGAATCTGCACTATCCTTAATGCTGTCCCTTGCGTGAATTGTGGGCTCCTTTGGCTCTGACATTTGAGCAACTAGATTAACCCAAATTTATAGTAGAAAATATGCATAAATCACATCTAAACCAATATTAACCCTTGCTCTAAAAATGCAATAAATTTAAGGCTTGAACACTCAAATGTTGATAACTTTTAGTAACAACACTGCATGGGCATTTTAAACGTGCAAAACCATTCAACTCATATTTTCAAACACATAATACATCACCTCAAACACTTGAAAAGGTTAATATCAAATATCCAATAGCATTTATAAAACCCTTTTAAATTTGAAATCTTGAAAATTCAGTAAAATCTTTATGTATATAAACTGCAATCTTGAATTAAATGCGAGCAAACAAATGAAATGCTTCTCACATATTGCAAAAAAATTATTTGGGAACCTTTACCAACCTTTAGGCAACTCTTAAATACTTAGTCCATTGTTCTTTGTACTTGTGTTGTGTGCATCTTCTTAAATCTGTATGTGTGTGTGTAAATGTGTGTGCAATGTTTGCTCATCTGTTAGTCCTTCGACAATGCACTCCAGGCGTTGCAAACACGTGCCAATCCCGTTGGGCAAACTTGCTGCACTGCGTCGCATCACCCACTCATCACCCATGTCGTTGAACAGGTAGAGTTTTTACTGTAATTCCCCTCAAGCAAACGCTGGCACAAGTGGTTTCTGTACTACTGGTTTATTTGGCTTTTTCTCCCCCAGTCCACCGTGAAAACTCTTTGGCTGCATGCTATATGAAAGAAATTGTCTTAAATACTCCTTACTCTCATGTTCAAATCCTTTACAAGAGACATCCATAAACACGCACATGCATAACGTTCGTGTTTGCCGCTGGCTTGCTTACAGGAACTGAGAACCTTGCATGCAGTCAGCCATTACATACAACCAGCGATATTTCAAAATAAAAGTCCCAAACCAAATAAAAAATAAATTCACAAAAAAAATATAACTTATTCTCTTCAAAACGAAAAATAATCTTAGAAAAAAGTAAACAAATTCTATACATAATATATACAATATAATAGCAAACAGTTACAACCAGTGAGTCCAATTCCAGGCCTCACGTTAGGTAAGGCCAAACAAGTTTGGAGGAAAGCTGCCTGCTCCGCTCTCCAGAACAGGCACAAATTTCTGTCGTGGATGGTGGTTCATGAGGTCCTCCCGACCAGGGCGGTTATGCACTCCCGGGGCATGGCCACCACCTCAAAGTGCCCACGGCCTGGTTGTGGCAGACCGGAGACCATGCGGCACGCACCCTGGGAGTGCGGTGCTGCACGGGACCAGTGGACCACGACCGCCCCCCTGTATTTCCCGTGCAGGCCAGCGGGTGGGGTCCAGATGGACTACAAGCTGGCCATCCTGGGGGTGGGCTGAAACATAACAACATCACAGTTTACAGCACTATGGCCCACCCTCAATGTCATCAAGGATGCCATCTGGACCACCAGAAACCTGCTGGTGGGGAAGCGTGTGGCTTCTGGGGGTCGTGGGGGACGGTGCTCCTCCACGCAAACGAGTAGATGGTAAAGAACATGCTGCAGGGGTACCACACATCGCTATTCGGATGGGGGGCCAGGGTCACACAGAGAGGGTCCCGGCCACCACCAGCCCTGGTTGCCCGTAGATGCACCCTCACCACCACCGGCTACGGGAACAGCGGGCCGGAGGGTGAGGATCTCCGCTAGGTGCCAAAGCAGAGGGAAAGACCTGTTCTGTTGAGCGGAGTAATGGCTATTTTGGTAGGGACTCACCCCGGTCCATGTACAACAGAGACAACTTTAACCAATGTTTCAGATGTTCTATTTATAGTGTTTTATCTGTGTTTTATTGTCATGTTTTAAACATTTATTCTCCTTTCATTTTTTATGTTTTAAGATTCCTATATGTTTTAAAAATAAAAGAAATGTGTTTTTTTACATATGTAAAGTTTTTTAAAACTTTTAAATTGAGAAAAACAGAATGATGGAGAAAAAAGAAAGAAAGAAAGAAAACCATTTGTTCACCACATTTTCGCACATGTAACTACTTGTATTTGTATTGCTGCTGTTTTTCTCATCTGTACATAAACCACTGTATTTCTGCACTTCTGGGTCGAAGCTAACTGTATTTCATTCGCTCTGTATGTGTACTCGGCATAATGACAATAAAGCTGAATGCAATGCAATTCACTGTAAAGCAAAGGCAACAACGAATAACAATGAGCAGGCCTCTCTGCTGGGCAACGTGAGCAGGCCTCGGTTTTTGCACGTTAAGGTTATTGGCTGCATTCGTGCACGGTACGCCAAGGCTTCCCAGCTGACGAGGAAACGAGCTCTCTCACCGCCACGGTGACCGCCACGTCCGCCTCGGGCTCTCCTGTCGCTGCTGATGCAAGGTATCACTTCTCGGCCTTTTGGCTAAGATCAAGTGCAGTATCTGTTCTTATCAGCAAAGGTGTTATTTCACAATGCAAAGAAAAAGAGATTAAGGAAGGAGAAAAATGTACTAGAGACTTTTTTAAAAAGATAACACGTGGAGGGATGATTACAAAATTAAACGTAGGAGGGAAGGAAATTTAAAGCAACACAAAAAATCTAAGAAGGAATTGAACACTTTTATTCGGATCTGTACAACAAAAAAGAAATAGAAGACAACACCTTGGAGGAAGTTATAGAATTCATAGATAAAAAAAGTCGAACAAAAATTGTGTGGTTTTAAATTAAAATTAAAATTTTCTGGGATATTTTAACACATGACATACTGACGTTTTTTAAAGAAATCGAGACTCTTGACAAACTTCTGCAAAGCTTTAGAATAGGGATAGTTTCATTACTGTACAAAAAAGGAAAAAAGACTGACATAGGCAATTGGCGATCAATACGAAGAGCAATGGACTTGACTGACTGGTACGGTCAGGCCTCAGGCGTCAAGCTTAACAGAAACAAGTCCCAGCTCTTTGGGTCATAGGGCATAGACACAGGTGGACTGGATTTGGCTTTTACATCAAACAGACATAAAAATTTTAGGCATCAAATTTGACAATGAGGGTGGAGGACGGATGCTATAGGGAAACGATATAGGGAAAAGTTGTGAAACAATTGGGGTTTGGGGACTTAGACAGCTGACTTTTGAAGGCAAAATTTTAATTCTTAATGCTGTGATTTTACCCTCACTTTTATTGATGTGCTCTGTTTTTAGTCCCGCCAGGTTTTTTGTTTTAGAATTAGAGATGGCTGTGTTTTATTTTGTATGGGGGTCCAAATGGGAAAGACTGAAGAGGGAGGTCATCAAGAAAAGACATTAAATTGGGGGAAAGGCCTTCTAACCCCCACCTGTTTTTAGGCAGCTAATTCATCGCCCTTCACATCCGTTATGCAACGGGGTCTTATCTGAGAAGTATAACAAATTTATTTTATTAAATTCCCCAGTTGCTTTTAATGTGCCTAAAGAACATTAAGTTTTTAAAGAAATACATTTTAGAAGACAAGGATGTCACTATTTTAAGTAATCACAAATCTATGATTTCTCTTGTTCAGGACCAGGAGTTGTTGAGCCCAGTGCCAGGCCTCACGCTAGGTGAGGCCAAACAAGTTTGGCAAAATGCTGCCCACTCCGCTCTCCAGAATCGGCAAAAGGACCTGGCATGGATGGTAGCCCATGAGATCCTCCCGACCAGGGCGGTTATGAACTCCCGCGGCATGGCCACCACCCGTGTGCCCACGGCCCTGATGTAACAGTCCGGAGACTGTGAGGCACCTGCTCTGGGACTGCGGTGCAGCACGAAGCCAGTGTACCACGGGACCAGTGGACCACGACCGCCCCCCTGTATTTCCCCTATATATTTTATAGCTAAAAGGGCATGAAAGCAGAGCAGTTTATCTCGCTCTGGCTCACCCTAATTGCTATAAAGGATGCCATCTGGACAACCAGACACCTGCTGGTGGGGAAACTTGTGACAGTGCCCCCCCCCCCACGCAAGCGAGCAAATGGTGAGAAATACGCTGCGGGGGTACTGCACATCGTTATTTGGACGGGGGGGCCGGGGTTGCACAGAAAGGGTCCCGGCCACCACCGACCCTGGTAGCCCGTAGATGCACCCTCACCAACACAGTTTATAGGAACAGCGGGTCTGATGGTCACAGGAGCGAGGATCTCCGCTGGACTCCTGAAGTGCAGGGTCGAGTGCTGGATCTGGAGACCGAGGTGGTGCCCCCCCCTTGATAAAGAAGCCACCGCCCCCCGGTTTTGAACAAGAGACAATGTTTTTTAACCTTTTTAACATTTTAACATTACTATTTAACTTATTTATTTATATTCAAGGCTGTTTTTCTTTTTGCATTTTAAAAGAATGGTCAATGAAATTTTAGCTAAACAACACACCGTTTAAAAAAAAGGTGTACATTTGTGTCTTTGTTTCATGTTGGAAGTGCAAATATTATGTTAAAATGTATCATGTTTTTAAATTATGAATAGTGACAATAAAACCTTTAACAAAAAATCTGTTCGCATCAGTTTTAAATTTTAAACCAAAGGATTTGACGTAAGTTTTAAAAGCGCTACCCTGCTAAATGATTTCTGGCGTTGTTTCAACTTGGTGAAAGCTCAATTCTCTATGTTCGCTGTTGAAAGACTTTCTGATAATACCCTTAAAACGGTAATTGTCAGAATGTTTAATGAAACAGTTACTGGAGAAGATATTGCGTTGTGGATGAGTAGATTTTGCACTGTTCGCAGTCAGCTGGTTAAAGTGCTGGATGAGGACGGCATTTGGAACTGCTCCTGGCATGTCCCCATTAAACAATGGGATGACGCTGGGGGCTACCAAAGCCTGATCATCTGCTTTGATGATCGTGCTGGGAGAGAACAGGGGCTACATTAACTGTCAGGGGATACCCAAGTTATGTAGAAAATGTGGAAATATTTGGCATCTCGCAGAGGCATGCCAAGAAATAGTGTGTGGTGTAAGTGCAAATTAATTGGTCATAGTTATGCCGAATGCACCAATGGCAGGTGGTGCAATATGTGTGGAGAATTAAGCCATCTTTACAGAGATTGCCCAAAGTTGTCAACAAATTGAAGGCATCAAAAATGGCCGCCCCACAGGAATGGCAAACGGAGGAACAAAGGGAGGAGGAGGCGGTCCCTGAAGTTTTGGCAGGAATTTCAAAATCTCAGCCAGCCTCAGGGATTGGACAAGGAGGAGGAAGTGGGGTGGCCCAAGGGGCGGAGTCAGATATTTTAAATGAACAGAGGGAGGAAGTCACCTCTTAAAAAGAAAATTTTGGAAAAAATGATGGAGAGGAGGAAACGATTTCCTCCCTTGTAACAGTGCCTGACGAAAGTGGTGGTGAAAATGATGTTTCATTACAAAATGCTCAAGTGCAGAAAAGACCGGCGGGATACCCTCTGTCCAAAGCAGAGGAAAAAAGGCTGAGGGCCACACAGCGTCCAGACAATAAAGTTGAATGCAATGCAATTCACTGTAAAGCAAAGGCAACAACGAATAACAACGAGCAGGCCTCTCCCCTGGGCAACATGAGCAGGCCTCGGTTTTTGCACGTTAAGGTTATTGGCTGCCTTCGTGCACGGCACGCCATGGCTTCCCGGCTGACGAGGAAACGAGCTCTCTCACCGCCACGGTAACCGGCACGTCCGCCTCGGGTTCTCCTGTCGCTGCAGACGCAAGGTACCGCTTCTCGGCCTTTTGGCTAAGATCAAATGGTCCGGACAGGGATCGACTCTATGGCCCAAGTTTTCAGTTCAATTAATAACTGAAAACGATTCCATAGCAGAGCAAATTTGGCTTGGCGCTCAATTTCTTTCTGCGTTCTTGTAGCAGTTTCTACGAGATATTTTGGATTCGCTGGTCGATTCGTTTTTTAAGGTAAGGTTTTATTTATTTATTCATCTATTTATTGTTTCTTTTAAAGTTTTAATTTTTAAAAGCTGTCTGTGCCTCCACTATGTTGGCTGTTCGTGCCGGCGTGCGGAGGCACCACAGCGTGCGATTTTTATTTAAAGAAGTGGATGGGAAGCTCCTGGGGATGTCTCATTTAGACTTCTCCAGGAAGCTCATCCCAAAAACTTTCAATTTTAAACCCACCGATTTGAATTGTTTAATGACTCTGCCCCTGAACAAAGGTTTTGATGTGAGTTTTAAAAGCGCTTACCTGCTTAATGATTTCTGGCAACGAATTGAACACGTCAAAGCTCAGTTATCTATGTTTGCTGTGGAAAAACTTTCTGAAAACACACTTAAAACTTTTGTCAGGATGTTTAATGAAACAGTGACTGGAGAGGATATTGCGCTATGGCTGAGCAGATTTTGCACTGTTTGCAGTCAGCCGGTCAAAGTGTTAGATGAAGACGGCACTTGGATTTGCTCCTGGCGTGTTCCCGCTAAACAATGGGAAGACGCCGGGGGCTACCAGGGCCTGAAACATCTGCCTTCGATGATCGTGTTGGGAGAGAACAGAGGCTACATTCATTATCAGGGGATGCCTAAATTGTGTAGAAAATGCGGTAAAATTTGGCATCTCGCTGAAGCATGCCAAGAAATCGTTTGCGGGAAGTGTAAAGAAATTGGTCACTGTTACACAGAATGCAACAATGGCAGGCGGTGCAATCTTTGTGAGGAATTAAGCCACCTCTACAGAGATTGCACCAAAAGTTGCCAACAGGCTAAAAGCATCAAAGATGGCTGCCCCTGCTATAAACCAAACGAATGAGGAAATGTTGAAGGAGGCAGTCCCTGTGGTTTTGGCGGGAAATTCAAAATCCCAGCCAGCCACAGGGATTGGTCAAGAAGAAGGAAGTGGGGCAGCCATCGGGGCGGACTCAAAGGTTTTAACTGAACAGGTTTTATTTGAACAGGTGAGGAAGTCACCTCCCAAACAGAAAAAGAAATAGAGGATGGAGAGGAGAAAATGACTTCCTCCCTAGTCACAGCCCCAGACGAGAGTGGTGAGTTAAGTGGGAGTAAAAATGAGGGCTCACTCCCAAACGCCCAGGTGCAAAAACGGCCTGCGGGATCTCCCCTGACTAAAACGGAAGAAAAAGCCAAGGGTGATGCAGCGGACAGATAGTTCATCTATGGAAGATCTGGAATGTGTGTGGCCCCAGGAAATCCCAAATGAGGTCTCTTTTTTTTTTGCACATAAAGCTGAGAACATCATCGCCGAAGGAGTCGCAAAAGATTAACTCTGCGGCTCCTCAGGCCCCAATTACCTGCCCTCCTGACCCCATATTAGTGGGGATAAAGGAGGAGCAGGTATCACAAGAAATTGTATGATTTTAATGCTAATCTGTAGTCTTTTTTATTTGTTTTAAGTCTTCTTAAAGTTGTGCATGCCTTTTATCCATACTTCTCATGGCCCTCACCATCTCCACCATAAATGTAAGAAGTGTGAGGTCCACTACACGAGCACAGAGTGTTTTATCCTTTTAAAAACTGTCAGATCAGACATGTTTTTATAGCAAGAGTGTGCTCTGCCTTTTTTTTTTAAATACAGGAAGTGGGAGGAAATGTGGACCCCAGACCCTTCATTATGGGTATAACGAATGTGATGGTGTTGCTATTTTAATAAACAACCCCAACCTCCAGGTGAAGGGCAGCACTGTGGTGAGGGATGGGCGGGCAATTTTAGCAAACATGACCTTTTTAGACAGGGATTTTAACATTCTTAATGTGTATGGTTTTAACGAAAAAAAACGAACGGCATGAACTTTTAAAAGACCTGCAACTCCACATGCTAGGTAGGGTCCCACTAGTAGTAGCTGGGGATTTTAATTGTGTTTTAAGCCAGAAGGATAGGAAGAGAGTAGGAGAGGATTTTAAGCTTAATAAAACATTGGTTTTATTGCTGGGCATAGTCAGAGATTTTAAGCTAGTCGACTGTTTAAAAACTATGCATCCAAGAGAGGAGGGCCTCACTTGGTTTAGTGGTGATGGTGCCAGAGCCTCTCGAATCGACTATGTATTTACAAGGGACTGCCCGCCAACCGATGCAACATTGACCCCCCTCTTTTTCTCTGACCACCTGATGCTGTCTTGCACCCATTTACTGCCCACCGGTGTGACTATATGGGGAGGGCTGTGGAAACTGAACTGTTCCCTTTTAGAGGACGAGGAAGTAGTCAGAGAGTACAGGGAACAGTTCAGTCAATGGCAGACCCTCTAAGACCTTTTTGATACACGGGCACAGTGGTGGGAAATGGTAAAAGACAGGGCCAGACAGTATTTTAGGAAGATAGGAAAACATAGAAAAAAGAAAGAGAGAAGTCGCATGTTGGGGCTGCAAAAAAAACTTCAGCGGTATTTTATGCTTTTTAATAAAGGCTTTGATTTTAGCGATGAAATTAATCATGTTAAAAAGGAAATGTCAGTGTTAAGTGAAACTCAAAGCAAAAGTGTCATTTTATAGAGCAGAGAGAGGGAGATTAAAGGAGAAAAGTGCACAAGATACTTTTTTAAAAAAAAATTATGTCACAAAAAGAGGCAATAACAGCATTAAAAACAGGGAGAACGGAAGTGCACAAAAGAAAAGACATTTTAAACGCAGTGACAGATTTTTACAAACAATTGTATGGCTATAAGGACACAGAGGATGACACAGTAATGGAAGTTTTAGAGTGTTTAGAGAAAAAGGTAAGTAATGAAAGAGTGCTTTTATCACAAGATTTTAGTATTTTAGAAATTCATAAAGCTCTTATACATTTTAAACGGGGGAAGTCCCCAGGCACTGATGGGCTTCCCCTAGAGTTTTATTTGAAATTTTGGGATATTTTAGCACAGGAGTTACTGACTGTTTTTAATGAACTTGAGACTATAGACAGACTTCCAGACAGCTTTAGAGTAGGGATAGTTTCACTAATTCATAAAAAAGGCAATAAAAAGACCTGACGACATGGAGACCAATCTCCCTTTTAAACTTTGACGTGAAGCTTTTAAGTAAAATTTTAGCGATTTAGACCATTTTAGAAGATGTAATCCACCCGGATCAAGCTTGTGCTGTGCCCGGGAGGAAGATCGCGGACAGCCTAGTACTGATTAGAGACGCCATCTGTTACCCAAGAGACAGAAACATTCGTTTAGCTGTCCTAAAATTGGATTTTGAAAAAGCATTTGACCGTGTCTCGCACCAATATCTATTCCAGGTATTGAAAAAAATGGGTTTTCCAGACAGGTTTATAGCTTGGGTGGAACTGC
>JAZGTJ010009769.1:0-18942 GCA_036877575.1 Botia almorhae
AAAACAAAATCAGCTGGCCAAATCAGTAGTAGGAGCTAATACAAAGTTAACGTTCTGTTTAATGGCTGTTCTCTCTCAAGTTTTTGATATGGTGTTAAGGAATGACTGGTATAAATGATTTTAACTTCAGGCTCCTGGGGGAAAGAAGACACAGCACCACATGATCATCAGATGGTGGACTTTGAGAAGGACACTCTCAGGCGATGGCCACGTCCCATGTCATAGTTGTGAAGGTCAATGAGTGCCTGAATTGCCTCTTCCACTGTGGACATTTGCAACAGAGCCATTTTGCGATCTCTGCAATTAAAAACGAATGTGATGGTCAAAACAATGGCTTAAAATGGTAATGATGCAACAAAAGCTGTATTAACAAAAATGGCTAATATAACATTCATCAATGGTGAAGGTTCTTACTGGAAAAACTTGAATGCTTTCACTGTTCCACCAGAGTTTGAGAACAGCAGTCGTAAATCGTCTTCTGTCACATTCTCACTAGAGGGGAAACAAGTAGTTATTAGTATTTCCTCACAGAATAAAATGTTGTCTTGATACATAAATCAATAAACAAACCAACAAAAAAAAATCAGACTTTTAACCAAAGACACCTGCACTGTGAGGAAACGACTGACAATTAATTAAAATAAATGGCTAATAATTAGTCCAGAATCATACACAACATGTATCATTCAAGTTTTTACAGCCATTTTGCCAGCAGCTGCTACGAGTTTATATGATGCCATCTATGAAATATTGTTCAGGAAAAGTTCTCACTGTCTTCTGCATACTCACGGGATGTTGGAGAGATGAAGTGTAGCTGAAGGGGGAAAGATGTTCTGGAAATTCTTAGATCCAGGCTTCTTGAAGCGATGCAGAGGAGAACTGGTAAAGTCTTTGGTCAGACCCTGATCATCTAAACCCTCTCTGGGAAGCTGTACTGTCTGATGCTTGGAGAGGGTCACACGAATAATCTTGCCATACATCTTCTGCCCATTCAGATGACTCATGGCTAGATCAAATAGATACATAAAGCCTTTTTTTGTACGTTTTGCTTGTAAGTGCAATCGCAACAATACCGAAATCATTACGACATCATGATGCGCATCATGCTTCAAATCACATCAGCCTGTTGTTAAGAAAATGTCTGTCAGCCTTACCTAACTGGGCCTGGTTTCCATCAGACATCTGGATAAGAGCACTGTCCTTCTTATTGTAAAGGATTTTCACACGTTGCACGTCACCATAGACACCTTCAGTTAAGCAAGAGGTAGATGGAAGAGTGAGGGAAGGAGGGAGGAGGAGTGAACCAGGAAAGACAAGTTAGTGCTACACAAGCTCCTGTTCTGACATGAAAGTTGAAGATGATGGTACAAATCTTCCAATCTATCTATTTCAAAGAGTCCAAAACAGTGTTTCTAACAGAGACAACTTAATCTGATCACCCTCCAAAAACAAGCTTGTGATATGGCAAAGTTAAAAACAAAAGCCTACATGCAAAATAATCAACCATGCATTAATATAAGCTGTACATGAAGGGAGACAGATAGAGCAAGATAGAGACAGAGGCTTCAAAAGCCAAGGATAAAACAATAAAAAAATACTCAATTTGAAATTGTTGGCAAATAACTAAAAATTAAACTTGAAAACTGTTACACTAGTGCCAGATTATTAACTAACCCTTAAATCATAAATGAAAGAGAAAAAATGAAATTAAACAATAGATTAACAAAAGAGGTAGATTGCTAACGATAACATACCGAAGAGGGTAAACAGACTTTGGGGCGTAACCATCTTTAGAAGGAGAGAAGAGCAAGCAGCATAAGACAGGAAGAGAGAAGAGTCGAGGTAGAGCGGAGATGAACAGATCATCCATAACGGAGGGTGGTTTCCCGTAGAATGGTGAGGTGGTCATGGAGCATGGGTCAAGGCAGTTAATTGGGGCAAGTTGGTCCGAGGAGGAACATTTGTTTTGGTTCAGGCACAAAGCATGAATGCGTGGAGGGCAGGGAGACAGGGAAGGGAATCAGAGAGGGCCAATCAATCACAGAGGAGTAAACAAGGCAATGGAAAGGAAAGGAAAAAGAGAGGGAGAGGACAGGGAAAGCAGAGGGAGAGAGAAGGAAAGAAAGGGAGAACAGAGGGAAAACAGAAGCAAAGAACAGGTGAGGGTTTGAAGCGTGGGACAGCATGGGATAAAAAAAAAGTTGGAAGGGGAACAAAAATAATATACAGGTCAGTACACAGGAAATGCAGGAGTTTGGTCAGAAAATGACAGGGTTCTCTTTATCTGTTTCTTCCCCCGACTTTAACTGTGCCAAGGGTAGTCATCCGAGACTGAATGTGGGCAGGGCACATTTACTCAGACTAAATGCAGCACAGAAGTGTTGAGGAGCACAAAGCATGCCAAGCAAGTGGAAGACTTTACTATGAGAAAGCGATAAAAAGCCCTATAGCTGTAAAGGGGCGGGGCCATGCAGCGGGTAGGCATGAAAACCACCTTGCAAAGTTATGGCATCAATAGACAGCACATCATGTTGAAAACTCCACAAACCCACAAGTGTTTGGGAAAACAAAAAACATGATGGGGAAAATTACTGGGACACTTCAAAAAGACACAGAAATAATAGTGAGAGAGAGTAAGAGAAAAACGAGAGAGGCGAGTGGGGCTACCACGTTTCATACCAACTTTGAATAGCTTAGAGAGAGGCAGTGGAGCATCAGGAGAGGAAGAGAGAGATACAGCTTAGAGAGAAAAGACAGTTAGATATTACTTCCAGACAGAGCGCTCAAGAAAAGGTGCAAGAGACAGAGAGAGAGAGTAAGAGGGGAGATGGGGAGAGATAAAGAGAGAGGAGAGACAGATCAAAAATTTGCACAGAATGCACAGAGGAGAGACTGCAAAGACCCTCCATTTTGACGAGAACCTTACTGAAAATGTTTTCAGTATATTTCTGCAAGTATAATAGTAAAAACAGATAAAGTTCTACAAGTTTCAATTTTATTAACTATTATTATCAGCTAACTGCAAATATACTGAAATAACATTGAACATAATATATGAATAGACCAGAGATGAAAATGACACAGGTCAATTTGAGGTAATGTAAAGACAAGCCACCTGCTCATTGTTCAATGTGTGTGACTTAATATATCATTTCGATTGAGAGAAGCCATGTTATAAAAGTGTCCTGAAATGAGTTCATTCTTGATTGCTTTCTATTACCACTTTGAGCTGTTAAACTCGAAAGAAATGACTCTAAGAAGTTTAAGGGACCCTTAATTTTTCAGCATCAGTTTCAAAACATTCAGCAAGTCATCATAAGCATATAATTTATATGGGAATACTGTTGGGTACTAACATTCTACTGTAATGTGCATTTAGTAGTGCTTGACCAATCCAGGTTTTTAAATAGCCAATGCCCACCTAAAGCACAGGGTGTCCTGATATAATGTTTTCAATACAAATAAAATATATAATATCAGCAAATATAATGCAATTTCAAAACAGAACCTTTAAAAACAGAACATGTGCACTATTCATGTAGGCCGTGTTTGCATTTTGGAACTGATATTAGCCAGAATGACCACTTCTGTTAATCTGTCCTAGGCAATAATCTTACAATGGCCAAATATCGGCCAATTAATATGTCTGGTCTTATTTATCTAGTAGATTTAAAGGACCATCACCTGGAAAAACAAATTCAATTTCTAAAAAGCTATGACATCACTAAAAGTCCCTCTATCTGTATGAGTTTTTAAAAAAACACATATCTCTGACAAGTCAAGGGTTAATGCTGCTGTTAAACATCATGAAGATGATGCTAAAAAAAAAAGAGGGCCTCCCTGAACTTTAAAATGATGAGGACCGGACATATAGAGACACACAGTGTACTGTAACCTGATTGATACAATGAAAAGACAGTAAACAGAGAGAGCAGGGTGTGTGTGTGTGTTTGGTGTGTACTGACCTCCTCATTGAGATTGCTGACCAGGAGCACTCCACCAGGTCCTGAATGTCCAGACAGCGCCACCCTCCCTGCCGCTGCTGCTGCTGCCGCCGCTGCGCTTAGAGGGCTGATGGCCCCTGCAGAGTGACAGAGTGAAGGAGAAAGGAAGAACCATGTCAGCCCGGTGAGCCACACAGCTCAGAGGAGCCGACAGCTCAGCATCTCAGCTGGATCTGCCCTCTGGCCATGCAGTCTACCTGTCTGCACCAAGCACATCCAGCTACCCAGCCAAACACCACACACCTCCAGCAAACCCACACCCCAGAGTCAATATCTGCCATTAGGTAGATCACTATCTGTGTGGATTTCACACAGACTGGCACTCTGGAGCAATAACTGAAAACAAAATAGCTTTTTAGGCCCCTTTTGCTTGCTGCAGTTAGCCCACTCAATAGGCCATTCTGCTTTAGCTTGAGGGAACTTGTGTTTGGCAGTTTGGATTGCCAGTCTGTCTGAAACACGGGCTCCTAATTAGTGTGCGTGTCAATCTATTACGTCAGGCCCATAATGCAGAATGGAAGGGCTTATTGTTGCAGCTTCAGATTTATGCTTTGACAAATAGAGACACTGTTTATGAATCCTGCATGTCAAGTCAGGACAAATGGTTGGGGTGGTTTCAACATGAAAGCCCTGCCAATTCTGACAGCACTGGAAAAGTCCCTGTCCTTTCAGAGGGAAGACTGCATACAAGTAGGGTTAGAAAACAAAACGGAAAAAGAAAGTAAATGAAACATAGGTACCTAGAGAAGATGGAAACCCTCCACCACTAGAGTAGGAAGTTACCATTCCAGAGGGAGTACCTAAGGAGAACGTGTACAGTCAAAGTCTTACGGGATCAAACACAAACTGGGGCCATGGAGGCAGCAAAATCTTAAAGCAACGTGTCTGAATAGCACATCAGTTAAACGGGATTGAGATTCAGGCACCACTGACCCATTTTCCACTAAGAACTATAAAACTCTCATAACAGAGGGGAAGCATTCACACCCCTACCCTGCTCTGAAACTGAAGCTATGCAGACAGGAGATGGTGATGCATGTCACAAAATGTCAGGCAAGGTGGGTCTTAAAAGGTAAGACTGGGAAATGTCTTTTGTGAGAGGGACACAATTTCAATGCAATAAACCTTACCGAGCAGGGAGGTGGAGTCTTTGCTGAGAGCGGCGGCCACAGATGGGTCCACGGGTGGCTGGCCATCTCCTGCAGGCAGCTCAGGCCGGGTATAATCTCGGCTTTTGTCGTTGTTGTATTTTACGTTTAGGTTGACCAGCTTGGAGAAGTCAATGCGCAAAGTGCAGCACGAGTTATATATGTTCTGGCCATCCAAGGACTATCAAGAGGGAGAGAAATAAGACAGACAGTGAGACAAAGCATGTAGACATTTGTTATTCTATGACAAGGGTGGATAAGAATAATTACAGTCAAAGCATAATGTAGGGCCCTGGCTAAAAGTAATAAAATGCTCCTCTACAAGTAATGACATCTGCAGTCATTTCATCACATAAATGAAAAAAAGGTACTAAACCAACATATGATTGGATCATAATTTGCCTGTGGTCATAACCATCACATTAAAAAAATCTCATAACAGTGCTTTGGCACATCATTACACATTTATGGAGTATGCAGTGGTTTCAATCCTCCTCTTTGTTCACTCACCAGTTTGGCCTGTTGGGCATTCACTGGATCACTGAACTGCAGAAGAGCCTGGAACTGATTATTTTTGGTAAATGTGATTATCTTCATGACGGTTCCAAATTTGGAGAAGATCTACGAGAGATTGGTACAAAGTGCTGTTAATTCAGAGGCACAAGAGTGTAAAACTATGTTTAGCTTGTTTTTTAAGCTGCAGTTTATTCCAGATGGATGCCTGCTGTGGGCAGTGACCTGCTGGAGGACGTCCAGAGTGACTGGGTAGAACATGTTGTCGATGATTATTCGCAGCACTGGACTGGGGGCAGGCGTTAACACACTCTCGCCCGCCGTGTCTGAGCTTGGAGAGCCACCCTCCTGGACCGCTGACACCGCCTGCAGCACGGCCTGAGCTCGCTTGAGAAGCAAAGCAAGAAGAAAGATGAGAACTGGAAGTGTCACCTTTCACATGCGTTATATTTTGTTGTTGTTAGACTTTAAGTGTGAAACACTAAGACAAGGAGGAATGTTTTCTAACCTGGTTTAAAGCACTGTCAGTCTTGAGCTCTTTGTGGTTGGAGTACTGAATGAACACTGGGACATTACGAACTTGCGGTGTAACAGCTGTGTAGTAGTTCACCATGGTAACAGCTGCTTCCTCTGTTCCCAGTTCCAAAAATGCCTAATGAAAGGAATGAAAACCACAAAATGAAAATCACACAATGAATAGAAGAGCAAAACCTTGTTCACCCAACTTGAAAAAAACAGCATATATCATTTTAGGCATTTAAAATTTTTGTCTGAACTAAATTCCCTACATTTCCCACATACCTGGTTTTTGCCTTTAAGCATCAGAATATTGGTGACTTTTCCAAAGGGCAAACCCAGGGCAATGACCTCAGTCTCAGAAACCTCATTTGGGAGTTTCCGGATATGAATGACTCTAGACGGGGGGCTATCCATGCTGTCCTCCACCCTCAGTTTCTTACTGTCACTTCCATTAGCTGTCAAATAAATTATAAACACAGCAGCATTACAAAAGGCTTGTTTTTGCAGTCAATTCAGATTTATATATTTTATATTTAAGAAATGTAATTGGTACTATTTAGATGTTTTTAATTACTTAATCCTAACTAATATATTATATACAAAAACATTTTTTATACAGACATCTTAATTTTTCCCTTAACACATGCATATTGACTGTTTATGTACATATTGATATTACTCTTACCAGTGACTGAAGAGTTTGGACTGTTGTAGAGACTGCCAGACAGCAATTCATCTGAGCTTCTCTAGAAAGACAAAGATGTACACAGAAAACTCAATAAATTCTTTAAGTGATTCAAATGCACGGATTATTTAAGTCATATGGCGATTATAAAATATTCGCTATCGATTACCCCAGAGATCATGGCCGGATACTATTAAGACTTAAGTAAACGTTAACACTTACCTTTACACCAACTGCAACATCGCTTGCAATGCTGGTGGAAAGAAAACATAAAAAAGCCGATCAAGGGGCCGCTTGTTGTCGTTTCACAAAACCATGATATTAGTTACATAAGTTATTAATATATTTTAACATCATAAAAATAGAACGTTCAAGTGCGTGCAGCCAGCATGTCAGCAGTCTGTAATAATGCACTGAAGGAAACCTTACAATATTTACTATTAAATAATAGTAAATGAAACCATTATACATTAATAAACATAATATTCAGTGATACACATTTACACTGAGCTCATGGATAAAGAGAACGACCGTTATATTCCAAACAAAGAAAATCTCACGCGCTTAGCAGCATCCCCGTTAGCCGCAAAGCTCAACTATTGAACAAAGGCATTTTTACATTTTACTCTTATCAATGTGTGGTAAATAACGCATATGGTAATATTACATTACTCTGTGGGTTGTTTTTGATATTCGGTTTATACATATCGCGTTTATTCAGAGGAAAAAATAACCTGCGAGGTTAACGCGCACTTGTTTTCATTAGCCGACATTGGCTGATGCATCACCGGTGTGCACGCGCGGCCTTGCACGAGAGGTTTAAGATTGCGAGCTTGTTTCAAAATGCTCTCAGAAATAACAAATTTTATTTTATTTTGTGAATAATGTATGCTTACCCGTCCATTGCAGGGAAAGCGCTGTCCACGGTGTGATACTGATTGCAGGAGCACAGAAGCCTTCAACACACACGTAAACTATGCAAAATGGAGGACAGCGTTCTGTTCTACGGAATTAACCGAACACGGCCGATGCACAGCGAACCCACGACCAGGCGCTCGGGAACCTAACGTTAAGGGCAAGGCTACGCTTTAAAGCTTCGGTAACGCCAAGAAAACAACAAAAAGCATTACCATAATTTGTTTAGCAGTAGTACCAGCAGATGCATTACTATTTTAATCATCATGGTTAACTGTTGCAGGAATAAGATCTGACCTAACCAGATCTTTTCATTCAGCATTTTGTAATTTGTGTAGAATTTTTTGAATAGGCCTTTATATGGTTGCTAGTTTGCCAGAGAATCTTATGTATATATGGCCTATATATTTTTTTAATCTAGCAAGTTATTAGAATGAAATATGTTTATTACGTATGGATTTACCTTCAAATTCAATTAATCGTTAAAATGAGTGTGGGCACTTCAATGCTTCAAAATTAACTCAAACCTTTCGGTTTTGCTCAACAGTAGCAGCTCAGTGACCCTGTAAATCTCACTGTTCTGAGAGCCCACAGGGAAAATACAATCATTCGGTGCACAGAGGGGTCCGGTCAGCTCCAACTGACCACAGATGAAAAGATGTTTACTTCACATTTCTTCACCAAATGTAACAGCTTGGCCTGAGCATCATTATATACCCTGTATCGATTTCCAATACTCAGCACATGTGACTGTTGCCTCAGGGGCCTTGGTCACCAAGTGAATTGGGAGCTTGCAGTCCTTTGTCACTGAATCAGATTATTGATGAGAGAATTGGGCCTTCTGGCTATAGTGTTTCATATAACCTTTACCTAACCCTCCTCCCCATGTTCAACACTAGTTTGTCTGTCTGTGGAAAATGGCCAATCCTTGCAGGTGTCCACTGTTTCTGTGAACCTTGCAGAAACTAAGCAGAGCTAATGCTATTGTTAAGAGGTCACAGTGTGAATATACATGAATCTGTGGTTACCGCAAGGTGTGCTGCAAGGTTCATTCTGCCATGGTTACCTGATATAGCATTTCCTTAATTATTCAAACAGCGCTGTGCATCTCATTTAGCTTGAACTCAGGTGAACTGTTCGACGCAATGTACCCGTTGACCCCGCTGTAATGACTACAATCTGTTTGCCACTGTTGGTTAAAGCCTTTTACAGCTTTCTCATAAGGCTTGCATGGACCCAGAGGACCGGAAAGGGTAATAACGACACAAACAGGACTATAAACTAGGAAAATAGGACTTTTTTCAGGTTTTGTCTTGCTGTAACAGTCCCTTTTGTCAATATTCATTTCATATTTATAGAGAAAGCCTCTTACCCCCTCCCTTCAAATAGTTATTATTTAGTGTTTAAATCTGAGTCAAATATTAAGACTGTGATCTTAAACCTCACTCGCTTGTGTTATATAGCTTTTATTTCCTTGTCCTCTATTTGGATCCATAGGCTGGCTGTTTTTCATGTTTCTATTAGTTTATAACGTTACAGCTGAATGTCATGGTCAATCAAACCCATGTTCAACTTTGTGAAAATATTCCAGCTGTATGACACATTATCACCCTGAGGTAAATACGATTGAGCAGAATTGTGGAGTTAATTAGTAATTGCTGGGTCAATAAAAAACTTGCTTTTTACTTTTTAGAAACTTGACAAGGACTTAGTATCTTGCATTTAAGTGATGCACAATTAGCGTTAACTTGTGAATCAAATTATATCAAGCCTGGAAATTACTTACAGATGTTAATTAAAGATCTCATCAGAATGCTCAATAAAGGCTTAATAGTTCACTTTAAAGATTAAGTTAGATTCTGTGCTTTCATTCTTCTACGCCCCATATTGAATCAGTTCTCACAGTGCTGGTTAAATTAATCAATCCTTTATTCCAATTAGAGAATCCAGCTCCTTTGTTCTCTCTTCCTCTAATGGGCCTGTAGTGTGGCATTATCCTGTTTTATTTTTCTGTGAAAGGCTTCAAAACAGTAACCAAAAACAGTAATGTCTGACCAAAACAAATCACACTGTTATTTATGGTCAGCTCGCATACCTTAATCTGACACGAACATCAGCTGAAGTAAAAAAAGTGTGATTATCAGGTGAATACATGGATATTACACCACAGTCTTGTTTAGCTGAGTGGCCTTTGGAAAAGGCGACTTGTGTCTGTTCAGATGTGTCTGTTGAAATGTCAGAGCATTCACATTTCCACCTCATCTTGCAGACGGAACAGTAGTGTTTTAGATTTATTCTGCTGTACTGACATGCACAGGGCCTCTCCTGATCTGCTATAATAGTCTATGTCCTTTATGCTCCTGGCCCTGTACTGTACTTTTCTTGATGAATGAGGGTTAACATACAGCATTATTATTGCAACTGGAAAATATTTCTTTTATTTAGCAATGTTGCCAGACACAAAAGAAATACTTCGGGGTAACATCTGTGGCCACATAGTGAGTGAAAAGGACAATGTTGATTTGAA
Source organism: Botia almorhae (assembly GCA_036877575.1). Taxonomy (NCBI): domain Eukaryota; kingdom Metazoa; phylum Chordata; class Actinopteri; order Cypriniformes; family Botiidae; genus Botia; species Botia almorhae. Next base: position 10,312 of record JAZGTJ010009769.1, read on the forward strand.
CTGTAAGTATTTTCTTCACATAAATGGCAAGAGAATGGCTGAAGAGGGGGTTTGCTGTGCCCTCATACAAATGGGAATGATTCTTGAGCTGTAATGATTATATTGTAATGACTGCTGCTGCATTTCCAGAAATCGATTCAATGTTCCGGGGATGAGAAGTTCAGCAGGGTCATGCATTTAATTTAAAAGCTTTTTTGCACAATTTTGTCTTTGAATGTTTTAGGAATTGAAAAGATCATGTCAGATTTCTGAAAGTAACTAAGCAATAATATAAACAGTATAGGTTAATATTATATTTGACATTGTCTTTTATACATTGAAACAAAGGATATTTAAACTAGCACATGGTTTTAGATATCTGACCAGTTTCCTTATTCCAGCTTCATTCTGTTGTGGTCAAAATATTAGAATTATTTTATCAGTTAAATTTCAAACATCAATTCATCCCCACAGACAATAATTGATCTGACTGACGTGTCTCCACAATTTAATTTCCCTAAGGCTCACTTGCTTGTTTTACGATATATATAGTCCAGCTTGTCTCAGTTGTGTCTCTGTGGCCCCTGTACAAATGACAAAATGATGAATTTAACAACATGTTTCACGAATACTTTCTTGCACGTTTTTTTAAAGTTAGGTGAGGCGTGTCTTGTCTCATAATTTACAACATGTAAACACGTCTTTATCTCCGTGGGTGCGTGACACTGAGACAGTTTCCATGGAGACATTCGGCTAAAAAAACTGTTGTACAAATAAATCTCATTAACCTCTTCACCTCTGCCTAAGTCTCTGGAGAACAGTTCTTCACAAACAGGAGCCTGGTTTCTTCATTCTGCCACACAAATTCATTTTAAGCGCATTGTAACCTGACAGGTTGTCACACAGAGCAATTGTGGAGAGCCAGGCAGCTTTAACGCACACACGTGAACTGTGCTCACCGGCATATGATGCCTAATGGACGTGGACTCAATTTAATGACTTCCCGTCTGTCCTTGTTTAAAAAAGACACATTTACAAACTGCCATCTACTGAAGGAGGTTATTTGAAGACTTTGAATTAATGCAATGTTGGAACAAAGGCTTGGAGCAGTGAAAATGCTTTTCACTGAGACCTACGACTAAACTGCTGTATACTTGCATATCACACATGCTGTTAACAACAATGTTAGGTGAAGTAAACTTAAATAAATACGTTCATTAGAACCACTAGAGGTGCTGCATTTCTGTACACAACATAGTGATTTGAATAATCACAGTACACTAGAGATGTATGTTATGCTCACTGAGAGCACATAAATAATGATAAATTAAAAACACTGATGTGTACTTGCATGCGTACCTGTGTTCACACGTACACCTGTGGCCTCCACACCAAAGACAGGTGACCGGTACCCCCCTGGGGGGGTCGGGTGTGGGACTGGGGGGCAGTTGTTCGAGCACTGCTTGTTATCCTGTTGTGGGAGACAGAGTGTGACAGCCCCTTAATCCAGCCAGCTTTGTGCCACTGCCCCCGACACCATGCTAAATTGTGTTTGCTTGAGGAAGCTCTCAGAAGCATCCAGCCTCCGCCACATCTGTGACCTTCCTGACACTTATAGAGCAAACACCACAGAGACCGCACTGATGGGAAGCTCTGCCATCTCCAACACTGCCAGAGGCTCTTTTGTCATAATTCCTCCATTGATAGCATATGACGTTCCATCTTCCACTTGAGATGGCAAAGCGCTGAACTCAATTCCCCTTCCAAGAGGGCCTGCACAGCGGACCCAATGTTTCCGTGGTGTGATTACGTACAAGAGCCCCCACCATGGGAGTCTGTAGGGTGGAACGCAAAACACAGAAGTTGATGGACTGCTTAGAGAGGGGGCACATATCTGGGATGGAAGGGTAATTTTAGACTTAGGCATTGCCATGGAGAGCATATTACCCCAGAGCGAAACTTTAGCTTGTATGTGTGGGTTCATTTTGGGGTTTAATGTTCAAGAGAGAGAAATCTACTGAAGGTATAAAAGCTGATCGATATCGCTTCCTGCCTCTGTCGGAAGGTTGTCTTACACAGCATTTCCCAACATTTTTTGATGTTTGTACACCTACAGAGGTGTTGTTTTTTTTCTCTGCAAATTTGATATATTGCATAAGTTATATTTGACTGAATGCTTGTATTAAACTTGTATTTTACTGTACTGTATACTACTGTACAGTGATTTTCATTTAGAAATTTGGAAGGAAAACCATACAGTGAGGGCTGCTTTCCTGCAGGTTGGTTTCTACCACAGCATTCACAGAGCCGCAGGCATGGAAGAGAACTCAGACTCGCAACACCTGCAACCAGCAGCATGAGCACCACAGGGTCTGCAAAGATGCAGCAAGACATCTGGGAACTAATGAAGCCACAGATGAGCTAAATGTTAATTAAAGTTTCTGTAATAAAAATCCATATGGTAGCCTACTGATTAGCACACTCAAGATACACTCTGTGTGTTTCATTATACCAGTACAAGGATGTTACTGCGCTTTCTCTTTGCAAAAGCGCATGAGTCATTTGGGAGAAAGTGTGATCCAGAGCTTTAGTACTTTATGTCGTGGAGTGTGGAGTTTATATATCCTCATAAAACTTTTTAATGTTCATAGTCAGTGTACTTTAGGATGATAGCATTTGTTCTTCCCTGGAACAGCAGGAATATACTTTGTAGAAATGATGTTAGAATTTTGGAATAATTATTTTTTTCAGCTTTTCACAGAGCTTGACAGAGGGAGGCATGTTTTAAGGAAAAGTAAATTAGATCTAATCTTACTAGTTAAGTACCTCAGTGCATCACTCAATCTAGTATGTGGAGATCTATGAGGGTTTTGCGATGTAATGCTGTCTACTTTGATCCTCTGTGGTCACATTATGATGTAAACCTTAATCCCAAAACAAAGTTTTTAAATAGAGTGCTGACTGTTCATGTGACTGTTCATGAGGTTTATGACTTTATTCAGCTAAATATAGATAAAAAAATATCTTGCATCCAATCAAACTCAGCTTATAATGGCTTGATATGCACCTACTGTGAACACTTACAATGAAATCCATTCATTACAAATATACTGACATTGGCAGATGGCAACTGGTTTAATCTTTCTCACCCCAGAATCCTAGGCAGTCTCAGGTTCTCACAGAGGCAATCATACGCACTGAGGGATGAGATAATTGCCATTGATGGCAGCCAGCCTCCTAGAGACAGGTCTCATAGTTTCACAAATAGCATAAACTGACTTCATGGTCAAGGGCTCAGACAAAGTTTCACACAACAATCCAGCTGGATATGGAAGATAATTATGTCTATGAATGATGTGCAAAGTGCAAAACATCAGGCTACCAACAGTATATATATCTACCTGCATATTATATTATATTATATTATATTATATTATATTATATTATATTATATTATATTATATTATATTATATTATTGGATTAGATTGTGTTTGTAATAATATTATGTATTGTATTGTACATATTATATTATATAATATTATCACTTACTACAAATTCTATATGTGCAAGCAAGAACTTTATTGCAGATTCATGATGTTGCATTCAGTCAGGTTTCAAAATGATAGTGTTGAGTAGCCAAATTGTGGCACACTAATAATTACAAACTCAACTCAAAATTGGACCTCAGTGTCCTCAAGTGTTGCTAAAATGAAAGAAGCTCCAGTTGACAGCTGTTTATCCCTGTTAGTTATGTTCTCACATGGACCCCCGGAGAGGTGTCAGGAAGGAATGGTGTCATTTCTCCTAACAGAGCAGAAATGACTCATTAAAAGCTGATGACATGATAGTGATGAGTGCAAGGCAATGGTCCACTATCTCCCAGAATGCCGAGTTGCAGTCATTAGCAGGGAGGTTGGGCAGGCTGAGGAATGAGGTCACTGTGTTCTAGGGTTGAGCAGAGCAGAAGGAGGAGAGCCACTCTGGCCAGGACCATAATGAGCACATTCAATGGCTCTGTGTGCAGCCTTTCACACTCTCTCCCTCACACACACACACTCCCACTCATACACCCACACACATACATTTTTCCAGGGAAAGTAAAGGATCTGGAACTATTTTTTGTGATAAAGTATTAGAAGAATGTATTCAGTCATAAATGGCATTTGTATAGGTTTGTATGGATTTGTGGGCTGAGATATCAAGCCCATGGTACAAAACATGTGAATTCTATTCTCTGTGACATTTTTCTTAAGTCATGCTTTGGCCTTTATAAGCAATGGATTTGAAGGATATCATATTGCACCATTTTACACATTTTACATTTTAAATAGGAGGGCAGGAAGTCCAGGAAATATCTATTTAGAATCAGATTCTGGGAACAATGGAACAATATGACACACAAACATATTTACTAAACTTTACACTGAATCAGACACAAGCAGAACCTAAGACAAAATCTCAGACTTTGTACCTGTTAGTATAGCATTAAAATGATTCTTGAAGCACTCCTGACACTGAACAGTACTGTATGTTAAACAGAGAATAGTGTTGGTAAGCTTAATAGCTTTGTTTACATATATAGACCTGTAGGAACACGGCAGACAGTCAAAAGATAAACATTTTGTGTACATACTAATGTAAGTTTACCTAAAAAAATATTATATAAATTTATATAATTAAAGATTATATATTGTGCATTGCAGTGTTTGTGCAGGAGTTTCACATTTTGAACTCTGGGCACCTGCTGCAAAATGCAAAAGAAAATCACAGCTGTGCTATTGTTTCTTCATTCATTGTTATGTACTTGCCTCTCTCGCTCACATATACTAGAAATAAAATCTGTTATGTTAAGATGATTTTTTTAGGGTTACTATTACTGCTAAATCAAACTACACATTTTATATGCTTTAAAGAAGTAGGTTACACAAAGACAACAATTCCAGATACTTAGAAATAAAACTACAAAGACTATGAAACCCATGATAAACTTATCAACAGTGCTGACTGATAATTTTAGACACAACGAAACTGGAGATACAAAATACTTAAGCACTGAGCAAAGATTCAAAGCTTAGCTTTTGAGATTCACAATCTATGGATAGCGGAATGTAACTCAAATTGCTGTTTTTCCATTTCCAGTCATTTAATCTCTGAATCTCTGTACATTCAAATGAACCTGATTTCAACATTGCATCTTAGCCTAATACAATTATATGACCACTAATAAGTTACATGGCCAGACCGAATAAGATGAGAAATTTGGTTTTTAGTCTTATTCATGTCTGATGAAGGCAAACAATCTTAACTCAACGATCGTTATTATTCATGTCTGATGAAGGCAAAGGATTTTTAACACAACAAATTACCACCTGATTAAAATCCACCAGTACTGACAGAGAAAAATGTTAATTAGTGAATGTTGTGATGATTAAAGCAATGATGCTGTGACCTGGTATTAATACCTCATGTTTGAAAAAAAGAGAAAAAACATTCTTCAGATTTGCTTGTGTCAATCAGTATGGGTTGAAGTGGATACACAGTCACAGGGGAGCATTTCAAAATCATAATGCTTTGTCTGATATGAGTAATTACACAAGAGAGATAGCAATTAAAGAATGTTATCTCCCTTCTCTAGTTTCCTTTCTCTTCTTCAATCACATTTAATTGAAGTCAAGAGGTTTGAGAAAGAAGGTAAGAAAAATGAGAAGAAGGAGGTTAAGTGATTTTCCAAATGAGTTTTAATAGGATTATAACAATTAAGAGTTCAATAACGGAACTGATTCCAAAGTGTACGGTTTTTGTTTCATATTTTTTCTCTTTTTTGTGCTTTGCTTTATCTCATATGTAGAATTAGTCAGTAAAAACATTGCTCTTAGACCTTATCAGGTGCTAGGGTGTCCCACGGTGAGATGATTGCCTGTATATGTAAGATATTCTACTGGGTGATTTTTGTGAAAATTCAATGTAAAATGCATGAGCTATTTAGAATATGGCACTGCAGGTCCATTTGAGCCCACAGAATGTTTTTTTAAGCAAATAGAATGTTATCTGCTCGCTCTCTCTCCCTAGTGTTGTGTTTAGCTAGCTAGCAGATAGCAGAGTGTCATAAGTGAGCTGTTTAGCCGGGTATTCAATAGCTCTCCCCAGGTGAGGAGGTATTAATGCAGATTTACAGACAGGGAAATGTGTACTAGTGGCTGGAGTTTTGAAGCCAGATCGGGCTTTAGTGCAGAATTAAAAACTGTGCACACACCATCCTAGCCTGGCTCTCGTGTACAGCATTGCTATATGTAACATACTGTATGGCGACCACACTGCAGATAGAGAGACATCTCCTCTATCTACAGCCTGTATATTTTACTTACAAAGGAATGTTTGGTTGTAAGGTTTCCTTTAGCGTAAAGGCTAGAGCATTGTGCTAGCAACACCAAAGTCAGGTGTTTGATTCCCAAGGCATGTACTAATAAAAAGTAAAAGCCTAAATGCAAAGGTTTGTGTTGGAAACACACAGGTAAATGTATGCAAAAAAAATTAAACGGATGACATCACAACTGCCAGTGAGTGTCATGGGAAGCACAGAAAGTACTGTTGAGTGACATTGACAGAATACCAGTACGTTCTCCAAAACCACTGGAAAGGTCAAAGAGCTCATGCCACTGAGACACTGATCTAAGCTGAAGGCCCACAAGGTATACCGCAGGTGCATGTCGTTTCCTATTTTCCACTCAACACTAGCTTTACGTAGATTGACCCACACAACTCTCTCTTTCTTTAACTACTAGAACCTTTAAAGTAGTCCCAATGTACCGAGAAGACAAAAACTTCAATAATTTGAGAACAGCTTGTCACTGGGAATTGAGTAAAGTGTTCCAGTGTAGAAATGTTCCTGAGACAATTATTTGAAATTTCCAGGGAGCATCTGTCAGTATTGAGGTTGAATTTTCTTACATTACTTGTCAAAATGCATTGAATGCCTCCCTGTGAAATCAAAGTAAAAGTGTCTACAGTACCTTTCAGCAAAATCAATTCCTTTGAGGCGATTTAAAAAAAAAATTGATTCATAACCTTGGTCATGGCCTGATGTTTTTACAGTAAAGACAATTCAAGCTTTCAAAGGCACTTTAAAAAATAATAAAATAATCGCTTAGGAAATGAGGCATCTGTTTAGTACCTGTTTTTTAATGCTGGTTGCATTGAAAAAGAATGTAAAGGTTTTCATACATGTCAAAATGCATTTTATTACTCTAGGCATTTGAAGGTTGATCTCTAAATTGTAAACACTTTGAGTTTGTGGCGCTATCAAAACATTGCTCTATTTGTTTAGGCTTCATGACCAGTTCAATGTTGCAACATGGGCACAAACTTTGCAATGCTACTCTAAGTCCACACTTTTAACAGTAGTCCACTGTGGAGTCCTGTAGCACAACTTGTTAAGCATCTCACTAGCAACACCAAGGTCATAGGTTCGATTTCCAAGTATGTACTGATAAACGTATGAATGTGCTGTGAGTTTTGGATTATAGCATCTGTCAAATGCATAAATGTAAATATGAGTGCTAAGGGTACTAAAATAACAAAATGACAAGGGACACCATATGTTCCTATAGACTTCACAGACTTGTAAGCGATGACCATCGCAATTCTATGTGGTGATACTAAAGGCAAGACAAAACAATATTTTTACAAAACAATTATTTTTTTAAAGGAGCAGAATCTAACAAATTGTGATGGTTTGCTGCCAATTAAGGAAGAAAGGTAATGTGTTTTTACGAACAATGATCCTATAAATGCTCTGCTCACACCATTCATCTTATTTCTATACTTAATTTTTTATCTCAGCATCCAACTAAAATACAGAGGAACACCGCCTCAGGCAGATAGATGGCTTATATCAGTATTCAGCGTCTGTGGGAGAGCAGAACTCATCTTCATTCTGTCTCTCAGAGCTCATTGTCCCGTTGATCCTCAGATCAGCTCCCTTGTGCTGGTCTGGAGTCAGTCAGAGTCTCACTATTGCTTCGGTTTAGGTCATAACCGTCTCCTGCAGACAGGAGTGACAGCGTCCCAAAATAGAAACCAGTCCTGGAGATTCTGCCGTCAATTGGGCAGAAAATAGGAGATGACAGTGGAGGCTGCCCTGCCTGCTGAAATAGATCGGCTCCCCGATGGCTTTAATGTCATTATTACCTCTCAGATGCACTGTGCAAAACGCATCAGCCAGCTTAGAAACGCCACAGCGCGTTGCAGAGCAGGTAGTACATGCACGCTGCTGCATGATGGCTTTGACAGGCGAGTCCAGGGAGGCAGATGGTTCTGTGCTGGGTGGATTCTGGCAATATTAGACTCTGGCTTTCACTTTATTTCTCTCTCACAAGCTTTTGTCCCCTTAACTTCCCTTTACTCCTTACAACTGTCTAGCTGCAGACGTATAAAAGATATTCAACACTGGAAAGGAAATATCACTGAAAAACAGGGACAAATGCTGTTGGTTAATATGTGAAACACAATAAAATACTTTTTATATAAAGTATTGTTTAATATTTTTAAACATGCACTGTAACAAATTGCTGTATTTTTTACAGCAGAATTATACAGAAACTTACTGTTTTGCCATTTTACAATTTCTTGCTGTAATTTGCAATGCATTATGG
>JAZGTJ010009770.1:0-18941 GCA_036877575.1 Botia almorhae
AAACAGGCAATTATTAGATTTCATTTATACAATGCAATGCTTTCCTGGTACTCAAGGAGCCTTTTAAGGGAATAGGAGATATTAAGGGAATCTTCTCTACTATCCAGCTGGATGATGTCACAGCTGCCCAGAAAACTCACCTCACACCAGATGGGAGGATACAGTGAATCTAGCAACCCAATCATGAACATTAAATACAGATGTCTAGGTTCATGACTTATAGAGGTTAAATATGGCTGGGATTCCAACTACTATAGTTTTTTTTAAAAGCACCCTAAGAAGTTTGATCTTCAGTTTCACTTCTTATACTGTAGTGTCTCAATCACTCATACTGGAGCATTAGGACACACACAGGCAAGCAATCGCTGTTGACTTCACTTACACATTCCTGCGGCCATCTTAGTCTTCCTCAAGAGGTCTCCCATCCAGGTACTGACCAGCTTAACCCTGCTTAGCTTTAGTAGGAGGCCGATACATTTATATTAACTGTACCATTCGGGACAGTGTACTGTAAATATACATATGTGTCTCTAAATGCTCACTTAAGGTGCTGATAAATGATACGAAAGTGAACTGAAATTATGTAAAGCATTTGATTCAATATGTTTTCCTCTCAAATGCAAATCTAAAAATATTGAGGCTTAATGTTCTCTAGTGTTTCTATGAAGCTCAGAGCGCTTTAAAGATGAGCAGGTAGGGAAGTGATGGGCAATCAGAGGCAATTACGCTGGAGAACACAAAGACACGATTAGCTAGTCCTGTCAGTTAAAAATAAAACCAACCACCGCCTGGTCACCTTGTCAGTTGCACAGTCATTTAGATGTTGAAACACAGAAGGTTTAAAAAAAGCCCCTGTCAAACGATAAAAATGAAGCTGCAGAAATAACTGAAAGATCTTTAGACAACAATCCTATAGCAAGCAAGCTGTGAGTATCTACATATTCATTTTAAAATAAAGGCAAATGTTTTTGTTGTAAGAAAGTCATCTGCATAATAAAACAGCAAATGTTCTGGTTAATGAAGATAGTTGGATGTTTCTTCAGCTATAGGCACTTTTATGTCTCAGGGGTTGATTTTTATTCAAAATAACAGCTTTTTCTTTTTGTTATGTGAAAGTCACATTAAAACTTTTTTCTATGTCTTTTTTTACCCCCGATGCATTGAAGTATAGATTGTATGGTCCCAGGCCCAGGCATTCAATCTTAAATGTGCAAATCCACCATAAAAATACAGCATTTTTAAAACTATGATAAACATAAACAAATATAATCTAAAGAAAGAGTACAACGCAAACCTTTCTTCACTAAATTTTCTTAATATAACGAATGTCCTATTAATGGCATAATTTCTTCCATGACCAACAATTCTGCTATTAAATACAACTAAGGAAAATCAATGAGAAACGTGTCATTTTTTAAAAATAACACCACAAACATTATGATCTTTAATCACAGATTAACCGGTTTCAGTAGGATAAAAATCATTATTGATCATTCTCTGGATGAGAATATGGAAAGGCATTCTTCAGCTATAGCCGAGCTGCATAGTTCGTACAGTTCCAATATAGTTCCAACCCCATGCATACAGAATAAAAAATAATGTGACATTTGCAGTGCGGGTATAACGGTGAGTCTCCAACAGGAAGTAAATAAGCAGCCCACAGACCAAGCCGTTAGATGGATTGGGTGTGATGCTAGGCTAGCACTCTAACACATTAGAGGTCTAATAAATGTTAAAAGTGTTAGGCAAGCTGATGCACCAATGTCAATGGCCAGCGGGGCATATCTAACAAATAATCACATGACACAAGACAGTCATTAGCACTAGGTTTCACGTTACTGCGCCTTGAGCATCAATGTGAGTTATTGCTAACATAGTCTGACCTGACAGAATTTAACTAAATTTACTTTAAGGCAAGTCAGTCCATAAGGCGGCCATATTCAGAACGTCCCCGATAGCTGAACAGGGAAAGACTGACACCAAATCGGTTGGTCAGGATTGCGATCCATAACATATTTACATTTATGAATTTGGCAGACGTTTTTATTCAATGACTTACAGTGCATTCAAGTTATACAAATCACATCAAGTTACACTATTTCAAAAACTGAAATAAAACCTGACAACAATGGTAAAATAAACAGTGCTCATGCTATTTTAGACTGGTCCAGCCAATGTGCATGTGTGAGTAAGCAAACAGCTCATTGGCTCTCTCAGCTGTAAAATGGGACTTTCATTATTGTAGCTGCCCTTTTTAGTGCTAAACTGCCTCTATTAAAAAATCCATGACTGAGATCTTTCATCTGCTAATTGGTGACCTCTGAGCTAGAGTTTTAGCGTGGAGATACATGCGTAATGAAGCTAAATCTGCCCGCGTTTGCATGTGTGTTAGAGGAGACAGTTAAGTAAGAAAGGAAAGACAAGTTTTTTGACTCTGAATGAGATGAGTGTGTTGTTAAGTCACCTGGAGTGTGCATGCTCATTACCTTAAATGACGGTGACAGCCAAGGTGCACTAAGACAGTTGAATAATAATCAGTCCCTCTTTCTCTTCATTTAAGTAATAAACCAGTGTAAACCAAACTCACAGCTATAGGTGTCTCTGTTGGGAGGAATTCTGATAGAACGAATATATATAAATGAAATAGTAAATAATCGGGCAAGCATTAATAAACCACAGTAAGTAACTACCTTATGCCTGCAGAAAATAACAGGGTCTGAAGTTTCTTATAATCAGAAATTGAAATGATTTATCTCTCATAATGGTCTTGGTATAATTATGCCTTACACGGTGACATTTCCTATAATGTATTTCAGACGTTCGAATGAGATTTTATTTGCTTAACACGGTACAAATATCTTAAAATGTGCTCGAAGGATCAATTCATATTAGTCACTCTGTCCATTTACGCTAGCGGTAATTTGGGAATAGGGGTCGCTCTGAATATTTGCAGTGGCTCTGCGTAGGAGAGAACAAGATTAAATTAAAGACTCGGCCACTAGTTCATTCCTCCCTCTGACCCCAATCTATCTGTTTTTCTCTGCTTCAGTATGGCTCTGTTTCTCTCTTTCCCTACAATCTATCTGTTTTCCCTCATCTCAGTGCAGAGCTTCCAATCAGAAAAAAAATCTCTCTAACGATGAAGTCCAAGCCTCCTGCCCAAAGGAATGATGGGTAAATGTTATTCCGGGCAGGTACACCTGTGTTGATAAAAAGAAACTCAGAAGTATGCGGCTGCTATTTTTAGTTTATAAACCTTCTTTGAAACTCTCATAATCACGCACACACACACACAAACACAAACACACACCTCAGACACCAACACTGCTCAACTTTTTTCTTTCATTGCTCATGCTTTGGAAAAAAAATAGGACAATTTGATTTATTTTGTAATATGCTGTTATGCTGTGCATATTACAAAATTACCGCTGTCCACGCCGGCGTTTAACAGAAAAAAAACAGAACCCTTCTAAAAAATATTAAACATTCAAGAGAGTCACCAAATCCTCCAGGGACATTTTAATATTACCCAGGTATCCAGTTGGCATTGTGTTGTTCACAGCGAGACATAAGGGATGCTCCTGTCAGGGTCACAGTGTGTTGACTAACACAGCGCCCTGTGGTTAGCAAGTTGCTGCTTACCCAGCCTGCACTTAGTCCACCTCCAGCCAGTGCTGAAATAACAGTGGATCCGTGATTGGGTACACAGACTGCTGTTTGCACTCTAGATAAAGAAGGATGAGATCGCATGTCCTCCTGCAACCACGGTTACAGCCCTGATATTCACCAGTTACAGGTAATGATGATGTGGAACATTAACTGAGGGTTACACAGGCTATTAAGGCTGAAATTAGACGATTCTTTATTTTACCTATGCTTATTAATTAAGTGTATGTGCTTAATGTGTATATATCATAAGAATAAGCTTTGGTTCAGCATAGAGGAAGTACTGCATCAGAGCCGCTCTGCTGTTGTCTTGACCCCCCACATTTTGTTTCAATCAGCTGTGCACAAAAATCAACAAAGGTCACTTTAAAAATTATTAAAATATATTAAAGGAAGAACAGGCCAATCACAATACAGTATGCAAATATTACAAGGAAATCATCACTGTCGGTCGCATTTGAATGCTTAACATCTTTCTAAAAAGTTAATTTGGACTGTCTTTAAAAAATACCAATAAAAAACTGCTATCACTCCATTTTAATTTTAAATAAAAAGCACAGTCAGGGCTGAAATTACTTACAAAAAGTATAAACGGAGTCTGTATAGTAAGTGGTTTGAGCTGAACTACATTAAGGTCGATACATTGACGTCCTGCAAACACTGTAACAAAATAGTGTGAGAGTATAGCGCAGCATTTTTATTTTGTTTACAGTGAGGGATGTAAAAACAGCTCCCACACTTATCCGATTGCACTCTAAAACTGGCAGTAATGTGATAACCCCGTATCACACTATATCCAGACATCTGACCGCAAGAACTTGACATCTCCATGTTTAATGAAACGACACATAACTGTGACAGAAGAAGCTCAGCAGAGGTTGCCAAACTCATGTGATGCATTTACTTGATTTGTGCCAGCAACATGTAAATTTGGCCTTAAATGCTATCAGGGTGGTTTTTAATTACAGTAGTGATGTGTGCTTCTGGCTGTCTGTGCCAATTCTTTGTAATTCACATTTAAACAATAAACAATGTAATGTCATTTAAAGTCAAGCCGGTGCCATCCAGTCAAGGAATATCAACTGATGTCTCATTAATCATCTTTACATTCTGTTCTGTGGGAAATTTGAGTGATTGAGGAAAAAGTTGAAAGTATTTTGTTGAATGTGTGTGTGTGTTTGTGTGGATCGATAAAGCACATCGTCTTTTACAGTAAGCACTGACCCGTTCCCTTGGCACTCTTTGGCCCCTGACCCACATCCCTCACTTTCTTTTTTTTATCCTGATGAGTTTAGTTCATCTAAGCCGTTCACCTATAACCCCATATTTCTCGGTTGTGGTCATATTTCTTCCATAGAGAACCATGTCCCATTTCATTGTGCTTCAATGTCATGGGCTCTCTTAGCACAGCTGTCCCCTGAGAAAAACACAGGTTGGGATGTTTTGAAAAGGGCCATCAGAATGTCATAAAGGCAAAACATGGAGAATTGGAACTCAGCACAACAAGTCAATAAAACTTTGGGTTTCTAACAGCAGTGTTACATTTTTGCTGCTATCATTAAAATATTCAACACTGAAATTGCCACAATCAATGCACCAAGAGTTTGCATTTTGATATAATAGCTTAAATTGGTGCTATGGCAATTCCTGACAGATGACACTTACAGATAGCTATACACCATAAATGTAAAAGATCAATAGAAATCAACCAATGGCATGATTTTACAGTGAGGCTCTGTGGTTGGCTGGCCAATGGGAGATGGATGTGTCACTAGAGGCACAGTAATTACTCTTTGCCTTTTCCTAAAACCCATAAATAAAACCCACTTATTGCACCTAACCGGTTTAGTTTTTCTGTGTCATGGTTTCTTTTTGTACAAGTACGGGTTAAAGTACAGAGAGCATTACTGGAATGATGAAATATCAGATCAGAGGAGGCCTGGTGTGGAGGAATAAGGATCATTGGTACATAGCTGCCAGCAGGAGGAGGGTAAAGAGAGTTTCAAATGAACACTTACTTCTGCATGTTAAAACGAGAGTTGACATTCCTCCAAGAAGCATGGTAGCAAGTCTCTGGTGTGTGTGCTGCGCAGAGGTAGTATGATGTATGTGTGTGTGTGGCAAATGCTCTATCTGTGCTTTCATCATAGACATTGCTGATCTGTGAAATGAGCAGATGACTTAATACCCCAACACAGCACTCAAACAGAATCCACTATCAGTCAACAGGGAGAGGAGACTGAGCTGAAAGCCCTCTTATTCTCTCTCTCTCTGTCTCTGTCCCTCATTCTCCAAAGCCACATCTTTCCTATACAGTACATTCCCATACACTGCACAAAACAATCTTTTGCTAGCATTGTTTAAAGACCTTGTGAAACTCTATGGAGTTTTGTGGATTTTAGTTCATGTCTAGGAGCTTGAGGCCCTCTCTGTACTAGCGCATTCTTAAAAGTTGCCAAAATAAACTTTTCAGCAGATATGCACATTCGAAATGCAGTCATTCTCTTCCTAAGAAATGAACCAAAATCCTCATGACTCATATTATTTGCAGGGGAGTATATTAAATGTAAACATAAAAAAAATTGACAGCCATTAACTCTTAACTGTGGTTAGTCACTTTCAGTAAGCCAGACTGTCTTTTTCTATCCAAGTAGGTGGTTCTTGAATATTTAAAAGAAAAGGCATGAAAGATTTTGAATCAGATTAGCACTCACTCAGTTGAGAAAGTCATTATCAGTTTTCAGGATAATATGCATTATATAGCTATCGAACAGAGTGTGGGTGGTCAGTGGGCGTGCCGTCTGAAGCTAAGCCTAACCATCATGTAACTCTATTATTGTTATTGGCTTAGAGTATTAGCCTGAACAGTGGGGGGTAATGAAGTTCTTTATACACACCCAGTAGGCCCAAAAAGAATTTCGGTTTTATTATGCAGACTTTGTGTATACCAAGTGAACGCATATGGGTACAGCGGCATATAGCAGCAGTAAAGGCCATGCTGGGCTGTTCCAGAGGGAACGTGTGTGTGTCCTCATGTTGGCTCTGCATAAAAAACATATGTGAGTGCTGGAAGCTGCAGGTGGACACTGAAGGTCACAGAAAATCCATTCTGCCTTTGCACTTAGGTAAAGAACAAATTCATTCCATTGTGTATATATGTGGTTGATCGTGTCATGTCTACAGAAGCAGCTCTGTGACAGTTTGACTGACTGTGTACTGGTTGTAAGGGGCACCATGTTTGCCTAAGAACATGAATATCCTTTGCTGTGTCAGATAAAGTTACCGTCACCCAACCAGCTGTATGAGAAAGGTGAGCTACAACCATCCGCTTGTTACCATGGTACCCAGATGTCATCCTGTCATCTTTACAGAAGCTTTTCATTTTCTTCTTTTCTATAGCGGACGGCTCTCCCTCGCTTTCTTTTTTGTATAAATAAGTGATGTAATTGCAAGCGCTGGACAATGCCCTGTTCTCTTCAAGCGTGTTTCAGAAGATGCGAGAAGGAAGCCAGAGAGAGAGAGAACAACTGAAAGGTAGGTGTGGAAATACGAGCTGATGGATGGATGCATTGTTTGGTCTTCTTGTGGCTGTGTCTCCTAAGGCGGAGGAGAAAAAGGTTCTCACTTTAAATACCTTTATGGACGTGGTAAATAATACATTGAAAGCCTGACTGATTTTCGGAAAGGTTTTAAGAGGCCTGCGCTGCTGCATGCGCCTTTGAATGCGGCCGCATCAAAGAGCATTCATCAAACAGGCAGCGGCTAATTATGGCATTCAAGACCTAAAGAACTGTGCAAAATGCTCAAAAAGTGCGATTACAAATTCATTTCTTATCCACGTTCTTTACAGAATACTAATGACCGTAATGAATCATGTAATCTGATCAATTTCTCAAGTCTCAAATTCTTTCTCAAGTCAATAGCAGCAGGTCAAATTTTCACTTTTAATGATCCATGTGAACAAAAGTGATATTTCCCTGTCATGGATATAAATATCAGATAAATATCACAGCAGTTTATACTGATTTAGCTCAGACAGGATTTAAACAAGTGACAGATTTTTTTTAGCTCAGAGAAACAGAGTTTCTAATTTCCCAATGAATAATGGACACAAATTCCAAACAAATTCCAATTCCACCGCTGTCATGGCCCTAAATGCCTCTTGCCCTTTCTAAATTTCCTTCTCTTAATCAGTCCTGCTTTTCGAGAGATTCCATCTCAGACTTGAGACAAAGCTGAAGCTTTCTTAAACTAATCTTAAATTTAAGTGGCAAGATTTAATGCCACTAATCTGACAGATTTGGGAACATTTTCATGTGAACCTGTACATTGCAAACACAAATAAATACATAATTTACAAATAAATAAGCATAATTAATAATACAAAAACACTGCATCCCCTTTATCTGACAATTCACAAAAAGTCAGCCAATCAGACGAGAGCTTGCCAGATTGAGAATATGCGCTATAGTTCCAAAAACCGCAGGCGGTCTGTGGGCGTGCCACCTGTGACTGAGACTATGCTCAAATTTACACTTTTGTGCCATTCTCCTGTGGCTGATCCTCACCCTGTGGTAAATTTCACGGCCAACTCTGCCTAATCACGGAAAAGTTGGTTTACGAGCAGCGGCGTGTCCCAGCGACAACCACATCTTCCCTTATAAACTATAGCATTCAGCTCCACTGAAGGCTGCCAGCTATATCATCACCGCGCTATCAAATGAGATGCTACCATTCCCCCTCCTGTTAAAACGTCAGCTTGAGAGAAAAATCACCACCTCCAACCACTGCTGGATTTATACAACACTGTGCCGAAAATGAATCTCGGCTGGGTTGCAGATAGAGAGGACGTCACTGTGTGGAAATCAAGTCGACGTGGCCAATAAATTCGCGCATGAGGAGGTACTCAGGCGGAGTTCTATGAGGGTTGTGTATGCGTGTAGAGTATGTAAGCAGACTTAATGCAATTTCTGGCTCAAGTGACTGTGCTATGCAATCATAATGCATTAAAGCTCATCTGCTAAGATTTACGATACACCTGCGATGAGTTTAAGTGGCTTATGGGGATGCTGAAAACAAGGATGTTGATGTTACTGTTCCGCAGAGTTCTACTTATAATTTATTAAGCATTCTGTTGGTTTTAAATGTTTGACCCCGAAGTTACGAGAACAAAAAAACAAGCATGTTCATTATAAATGTTTCCTTTGGTTAAAAAGGAAAATATTTATAAAGAGTCAAATCTTTGGTCATATATATATATATAAACTGTATATAGTTACTGTATATACTGCATATCTATATATCTATCTAATTTGTGACATCTGTCTAATTTAAACATCTTTGGCCACTGAAATGACACAGGCACTGTGTTTACAGAGTGAAGAGTCTGCTGACACCAGTTGCCAACTGTGTCACACTTAAAGTTTCTCAATGCAAAACACAATTTGTTAAAACCCGTTTAACACAGAGACAGATGAAAGAGAGTGGGAGGGAGGGGTGTGGGGAAGAGAATGAAAAAGAAAGGGAGGAAGGGGGAAAGAGAAAGAGAGAGAGAAAGGATAATGAGGATCATACTGACAGCAGTGATTTATAAAGCGTGAGCTCACTGCTTTGACTTTCCTCGGACAGTGCTCACACCTTCGTCACACACGAGTGACAAACGTACACACACATCACAGCTGGTGGTTTTGTGGGTAATGTGCTGTTGTGATTAATGTGTCCACAATGAGGGCTGTGTAAACAATGCTCCGCACAGCTGTTCCAGAAGTTGATTTTTATGTCTGATTCAGTGAGCTACTCAAACCCAGCTTCACGCCGGTAATGATCTCTCCCACGGGACCAATCCAACACATATGCATTACACACACAAACACACACACACACACACACACACACATTGACACATACTGACACCTTTATATACACACACAGACGCATATGGATACCACCACCAGCCCTATAAATACAGCTCTGCATACTAACTCACACAAACACTGTTGTTGATAGAGGTACCATAACTCAACTTGATCACTAATCCACAACTGAATTAGGGGAAATGTGTACTTTTATTTATGTAGGGGACATTGACGTCACCAAAAGTTGTAGTGCTTTTCTATTCTAGAGGAATTGAACCCCAAAGACCAATAAATCCATAACAGTAGCTGATATCTCACAACACACAGCAATACACACAAATGCACCATGCTACAGGGCAAAACAGACATTTCTAAACATGCATGATCTTATGCTTCAAAAATGTATATGAGCCTGGGGTGAGGCTGTTGGTGGCTTCGGTTCGCTCACAACACCTTTTAAAAGCAAATCTTGAGCAGCTTTAACAGGGATGCTTTCAATAGTGTGTCATAATAGGATAAAACATGCTCTGTCTGCGGGTGATGAACACGGTTAGCATTGATGTAGCACTTACGGTAAAAGCCGAGATACTAAAGAATGTAAAAGCTCTATTAGCGCAAAACATATTAGTGCTTGTTTTGTCAGGCCGAGTGTGTGAGGGGGAAAAAATGTGGAGGTGTTCAAGAGTGTGGAGGAGAAAAGAGAGAAATAGACAGACAGACAATGGATGGATGTTTCGATGACAGACAGACAGACAGACAGATACACTATACACAATATATATACTACATATATATACATTGATATTGACGGTTAGTACATTAAAGGTAAGCACCAACAGTGTGTGTGTGTATGTGTGTGTGTGTGTGTGTGTGTGCGTTGAGTTTCACAGGCAGCATTTGTTTGTGTCACTGAAGATTGATGGTGTTAAAAGGAGCTGTTGTGTCAGCAGTGGCGTGATCAGGAAGTCTCACGCTGGCTTGAGGCCGTCTGTGCATCTTGTTCCTCTCAGGCAGCAGTGCTCATTGATTTCAGCTCCAGTTTAAGGGTTCGGTTTACCTAATAATTCCCCAGTTTCCTTTCCTGCCTGACCAGAATGACCAAGCCTTGGGGATACACAAAGTCTTGAGCTACTCAGAAACATACACATACACACTTGGTTTGGGCTGAGAGTGTGAAAACAACGACACACTCGCGTCACCAAAATAGCCCATCGCCGGGAGGCAGAGATGACTGCGCATAAACCAACAGAAAACATTTAAGACAAAATTCTGTTGTTGAAACACACCAATTACTGGTGGATAGAAATGGATCCTCTGCACATCATCTGTGGTAGCTTTTTATCTACAGATATATTCTGTGTTACTGGCCTGAGATCTGATTCTTAAAGTGGCTAAGCTGAAACAAAGTCGTTTCTTGATCTCGGCACTAAAGGCCGGTTTCATACACTGTTTACTTATAAAACCAGTACACCATAATGACTCATTAAGTCCTACAATTTGGACCCCTTAACCATCATTATCCCTTCTATCTCATTATATTCCTGCAGAAATGCATGAGTTTAGACTTTAAAAGCCAGCTCTATGACAGCAGACTTGCTTTGGTCATTTGAAATGCTTAAGTCCTTTATTTTCCATTTGAATTGTTACTTGTTTTCTGTATACTAGTTCCGTACACAGTAAAAATGCTCTTCAGAAAGCGGAAAGATTTATCAATCCAGCTCAGTTAAGTTAAGCGGGTACATGTTTTTTTTGTTCAGGCTGTATTGATGTTGGTTCAGCAGTAAAGAATACATTTCCAGAGTTTTACACTCAAGCAATTGATGCGATTTAAGTGTCACATAAAATGAAAAAACTAAGATTTCAAGATTGAAGTTACATTATGATAATAAAGTCTTTCTCGTATTGACTGTTGAAAGGGTCAGACAGACAGACAGACAGACAGACAGAGAGACAAATAATTTGACAGAGCAATTGGTCTGGTAAGAGGGGGGAGATAGCGTGGGACACCAGGTGTGCTGTCTTCCACTGAGGAAATTGAGCAAACGGAGGATAAGTGAGATGGAGCACTGTGTCTCAGAGTCGCCAATCAAACTCCCCACTCTGCCCCATTAGGACTCTCAGCCTCCCCTCACGCACTGAAACAACCACCAGCCAGCCAGACAGACAGAACTTAACACGCTACCTCTCCTTATCTCAAGATGCTCTTGTTTACGCTTTTTCAGACTAAAGTCAACCTGTTTTTCCAGGGATGGTCCTTTCACTCAATCCTACTCCTGTTTCTTCTGTGTAAAGTAAGTTTATGGTTTAGGAAGTGATGAAATATTCTCTAGCACACAAACTTGGTGACCTCTGTCTGATATCTAGATAGAAACAGCGTGCAGAGAAACACACTGAACTTTTTGAGAGCTCGCTCGTGGATCATACACAGCACAGAGAGCGGGCTAGAGAAGGAATATGTGCTACAGAAAGGGCCTGGGTGGCTCATGTGTCGGCTTGCTGGAGCACGACTGTTTATGGCAGGCTCCAGATGCGTCAGAGCCCGGGGGCCCGGCTCTGCGTCTCTTCTCATAAACCAGCATTTCCAGTGCAACAGATAGAGAAGGAGACAGAAGGTGGGCAGGATGATTGTATGTGCATAAAGGTGGCACTGGGGGAGGGATGTGAGATGTTTAAATGAGAAAAAAACAAGCTGCCAGAGGGAGACAGACCCTATGTAACTTTATTAAAGTGCCAGGGACTGTGCGTTCAGGCAGCTAACCTTTTGTTCAAATGAAAGCTTGGAGTGGTAGATTTGAATGAAGATGAGGGGTGACACTCTTCATTAGCATGGAATGCTGGCAACTGTTTGCTGCAAAAGCTCTCTATGAAGTATACATATTAATGTGTATGAGGAATGATGCTCGCTTTAATAAAACGTAAATATCAGTTGCCAATGTTTCCAAAAAAGAAAAATACTTTTTTCAAAAGTATTTTTCTTAAGAGAAACTTTTAAAGGCCTGTTCACACCAAAATTACCAAGCTTTTAGCGCAGCAAGATTTTACCAGTTGCAATAAAAACAATTCACCAGCAAATAGGGTGAGATTTTTGCAGCCATAACTGGCAAAGAATTGAATTTGCATTGAAAAAGAAAGTTCTATTGGTTTGGAACATTATGCGATTAAATGATAATTGATGATGATGATGATAATTTCTGGGTGTACTATTCCATTAAGTGGAGGCCACAGGTTGGGGGGAACGAACAGCCACGTGAGTATAAATGTAGGCAAAAGAAAAGAGCAAAATATTAATTATCTGCACTTCTTTTGATTTCAGTTCACTCTCTTAATACGACTTACTCTGTTCCGTTCCGATTTAGACTGTGAATGTCTTGCATTGAATTTCAACCCATTTCTCCACCACAGCAACAATGAAACCAGGCCTCACATGAAACCAGGCCTCATTTGGCACCACATGGAGAAATTCTTACAATAAAAGTGTTCCATTAGCAAGAGTTAGTAATTTTATCAGGATAGAAAATGGCCAACAACAATACTCCAAATATTCCTGCATGTGTCACTCTGTGGGAACATGTTCATGTGTGAATGGGTGTAATGTATTACCCACCCTAACCAATGTGAAGACATTGAGGGCACACAACTTTTGATTCTCTTTTAGATATTTTTATGTTCGCAACAATCAATAAGCCAATCAACTTTCAGACTTTTTTTGTATGAAAAATGTTTATGCCCATAACAAAAAATATGAAATAGGTTTTTA
Source organism: Botia almorhae (assembly GCA_036877575.1). Lineage (NCBI taxonomy): Eukaryota > Metazoa > Chordata > Actinopteri > Cypriniformes > Botiidae > Botia > Botia almorhae. Next base: position 13,279 of record JAZGTJ010009770.1, read on the forward strand.
TAAATGGTTTAAACATTGTCTTTAGAAGGAGGACAGGGCTTCCACAGTCATACAAAATCAGGAAATATTAGTTTTTTAAAAATGTAATTAAGTAATGTACTGTAAACATCACCTGGAGAAGCAACTGTCATTGCTGTGGATTCAGGCCTAAAGTATTTAAGTTAAACAGAGAAATGTCATTTATTTAGAGTTTAGAATCACATCGGGCTCTCTGTAAGGGTACAGGTCTGTGTGTGTGTATGTGTTTGTGCATAACCCCATCCACCAAATTTAAAATAGCATCTCAGAACGGCGACAGTCAAATCCCCATCACAGACACAGCAGCACGCTTCCCAAACACACCAACGCTAATGAGAGAGATTACACTGGCTTAACCAAATCACTCACAAAAGAATGGCCTCTGTAAGCACACACGCTAAGCAAACATATTATTTGTCCACATACCATTAGCAGATAATTAAATGCATTGCAGCCAGTGCATTTAAATAATGTAGCATCAAATCAGAGCGCTGCCATCATGGGTCAGTCTGCATGCAGATGCATTAAACACACACACGCACACACACTTAAACAAATACTAATGTACCCTGGTCCCCTTAAATTGCATTTTGACTATGGACTAAATAATTACACATTTTTTGAGGAACAAATATTAATGAAGATATATAAAAAACATTTGCCTTGTGAGGAATCTACATGCCTCGATGCTCTTACAGTATCTAATTCAATGCCACTAGGGGGTTAGTAGATAATATCTATCCTTGCAGAAGTACGTTGGCTGTGGAGGAGCTCCTATAAATTCAGCCGATCAGCTTGGGTTTTTGTTCTAAAATGTATTGCTTTCTGCATCAGAATCGTTGAGCTTTAAATTAGACAATTTAACAAGTCCGTGAACCAGTTATGAGAATGCAAGATTGCTGAATATCTGAATGCAATTTATGAGTCATTAAACCGGAGGACCACATTAATATTTCATCAGTCTTATTACACCAACAATTGCTGGGGAGATATCTATAAACACACTCATGCACATTCGGTAACAGGACCATATGTGGGCGCGCACACATGCACACACATATTCCTTCTGGAAGGTTTGTAAACGTCTGCGCGGTGACAGCCGTACGTGCCAACACCCGTTGGCACACTCCCAGGGCAATAACATATTTATACACATACACACACCACCATGTCTTTGTGTAATAAATCTGATATATCTGATAAGTGTAAGACCTTCTCGAGCAGGTTTTCCGTTCCTGCCATCACATTAACCCTCCGTGGCTTATGTCTCCTAATCATCTGTTAAAAGCCTGGATCCAAATCAAAGGCTCTGAGAGGGGAGAAGGAATCTCACATGGGCATTGTACCAAAGATCAAGGATATGTTAAAGCCCTGGAGGAGGCAAAGTGGGGTCTGCCCGGGTTCTGCCAGCATTCCCCAAAGTCACAGGGATTCTGTTACTATCAACAGAGCTGTTGGAGCCATTGGCTCACAGAGAAAGTCTTACCGCAGGGTGTCGGTGGGCCACGAGTGCAAGAGGTGAAGCCCCCATCGGAGACATGGCTCAGTATTCCCGCGCCCCTCATCATGAATAATGCAGAGGATCGGCTGACCTTTCTGTCCAGAGTTCAAGTGTACACTGAGCTCAGAGCATGCTCAGTTGATCAATGCCATCTGAACCATCGGCCAAGATCGTATAGCTGTGTAGTTATATGCTCTGTATTTTGCCATCCCCCTTTGTGGAAGAGAAAGGTACACGCACATCCCAGGTTTTACAAATGTTGTCAAAACATGACAAACACTGTGTAAGTGAGAAGACAAATTTCAGGTTTGAGTTGTTATTTCTGAAGCCTGTAGTTTATGAAAGGTTTCTAAACTGAATGCTGTAAGTGGAAATAGGATGCAGGTAGAAAAAGAGAGTATTTATTAGACTCGCAAAATGCCAGTCATATTCCTCCATTCATCCTAGTACTCTATTTATTGCTTTTTATGCACTTACACAAATGAACAATTTTCCCTAATATGAAATAGCAGAAAATGTGCCGTTACATACATAAAACAAACATTTGTTTTGTAATGCCACTCTGTACAGTAAATATTAATCATGAAACATTTTTTAAAACATTTAACACCCCTATAACAGCTCTAAATAGGGTATTTTAAAATGAAACACCCCTGTGGAGCCCCTTTCTCTCAGGCCTAATGGACAGGCTGTACCACAGAGGTCTCTTTTTGGGCTGCTCTTCTGACAGGGCCCAGGTCAATGCTCCCGATACCCCTAAACGATAGGCCTTCAGCTGAATTATACCACTTCAAAATCTATGAGCCCAAGTCTTATCCACAAAGTCACAAGCTGAAAACTAGATCCATCTTTAGGTGTGTGTGTGTGTGTGTGTGTGTGTGTAGGCCTGAGAAAACCACTTTGGCTTCAGCTGTTCTGTGTGCTGGAGAGGCTGAGAAGAGATGATAGTCTGATTAAAACAAGATGTGAGGTCTGAAAACATTGATCCACCGAATGCATTTCATATCAGCCAGACTCCTGAGACATGGGACCTGATTAAAAGATAATGGCACATTATTCCCTGGAGCAAAAGACGCAGAGAGAGAGAGAAAGAGAGAGAGAGAGAGAAAGAAAGAGAGAGAGTTTGTGTGCATACAGTGTTTGGAGCTCTGCACTTAAGCAAAAGAGAAAACGTAACACCACAATATAGAGCATATTAAAATCAATGCAGAATTCTGAATGGCCAGGTAATTTATTGTATATATTATTCAAATATTCATTATTTTACTTTGAACACACACACTTTATTTACAATACAAATACCACCTATTTTTTTGTGGCCAGTATGTTCACACACACACAACCTGTGATCTGTATTGCAGAGATGGACAATAGACTCCTTTCAACTGAGGCCAAACACAGTCTAACACATTAAGTTCCATTAAAATGCCAAAAGTGCATCATGTAACTTTAAGAGACTGTAGCCTGTATGGAACATGTTTTAAGAATTGAAGCGAGTGAAGGCAGTTCTTAATCAGAATGTTTTCAGTGAACTTTGAAGGCAAGTCTCTCTTCTTTTTCATTTCAGATTTTCGACTTTAGTACAACAACAATGAAAAGATTAAAAGCCTTCTAAGCCAGCAAGTCAACCTTAAAAAGTCATTTTGAACCAAACATCATGAGCAGAGAGAAAGACTGCTGCTCTTTTATTTCCTTTCATCACAACAGAATCTGACAATTGACAGCTGCAGCCCTCCTTCTGACAATCACACGCGCACACACACACACACACACTATCATCATGGGCACAGCATTTCCGTCCGACTGCAGGTATCCCTGCAGGTATCCACACACACACACACACTATTATCATGGGCACATCATTTCCCTCTGACTGCAGGTATCCCCAGTATAAACAATAAACATCTCTGTTATGCACATCTGCAAACAAAGCACACACACACACACACAGAGTCTGTTTAGCAGCTTTCGAAGAGTTGGCAGAGGAAATCTTGCAGTATATAGCAATGGTTTACTTTTCTTCTCAGTCAAACTGTGCCTGAATTCTCACGGTCACTACGCCACTATTCTCAGCTTTAGACGTGACGCCCACAGACCGTCTGAGGCACAGAGAACACAAATACAACAGTCGTTTTCTCAAAATCATAAGCAGCAATGTGTTTTCATTTCTGAGTATTCAGGGTACACTGGTTTTTATCAGTCCGCTGAGAAAGTCGTTTTAAGAAAGCGTCAGACTATTAAACAATCAGGAGAAACTAGTGACTGGATTTGTCAAGGGTTTTTCCCACTGTACAAACAGTCTTTCCCACTGTACAATAATCTCTTCTTCAATAAGTCATATTTTCAGGTAATGTCCTCTGGCGGTTTCTGCAAGACTGTTGGGTGTGCCATTATTTAAATGAGTTTTCACTGTCTTTTCCAGTGAGATATTACTGTGGCAGTTGATACATGTAAAAAACATACATGAATGTATAACTGTGGTTGGTCACTTCATGCATGCACTTTATGTCGGTCAGATGGGTTCTTCCTGTCAGGTGTTTGACCTGCCAGATTGTCAAAAGTCTGGCTCTGAAATACCAACCTCTACATCATACAGACAGAGAGAAAACATATCTAATCTCCCATAAATTAGACTCCTGTCAGGCTGCACTGAATCTGTCTGCCGTCTCACACTCTCTCAAAACCTGTCTAAAGAGTTCATAATTCAGAACCTCATTTTCACATTTTTGCCTTGTCCTTATTTTGCCCTTTCTCCCTCTTTCTATAGCTCTTTCTTACCATGATTTATAGAAGTAGAAAATGGTTCTGAAACAACATTGTTTATTGTACCTCAAACATCACTAATATCAATCAGCCAATGCCCTGTGATTTTGAAGATTATGGATACATGATTTTGCCAAACAGTAGATGTTCCTGTTTCAACATCCTTATTGATTCCCGAACAAGATTTCTACCAGATTTTATGGACAGGGGTGGACAATATGTTGGGTTACGATTGGACAATAGGATTTTTGTTAGATCCAAGCATGTTGATCCAGGAACATGACCAACTTGAAGATGTTCCTGTAATTTTTGAGCTCATGCTCTTTCTAACAACCTGTGTTCCAAGACGAGTCCCTAAGTCTGGTCTCCCCAGCCTTCCTCGTCTAGTACATAAGAACCATATGATTCAGCACCGTCCTTGCTTTGGCCCGGCTGCCTTCAGACGGCTGTTTAAAGAGACAATTTCTGTAGTCCATTACGGCTGATAAATTGGATTTAGACCGGAGGATCGGTGCGAATGAGCAACTAAATACAATGCTTGACACATTCTCTTGGCTGAGGAATGCTCGCGCTGGCTGCTACGGCAGGACACAATTATCATACAGAGAGCGGCAAAGTCCTCTCTCAGACCTAAAAACAGAAGCTAGCAGGCAGGGCTTGGATCTATATTTTTTGGGAGAAAAACTGTACATTATATGCAAAAAACTCTCCATGGGATTTTGTTTTTCTACATCTCGGTTTGGACAGAATTTATAGTTTGTTTAGCAGAGCAAAGCCAAGAGCAAAATTCAAATCTAAAATGTTTTGTTTGGGCAAAGAATAAAGAAAAGTACACGATAAGCTTTGTGTTTTTTAAAATGGCTTCATTCATTCAACAGGGATGAGTCTTCGTTAGCTATTGTTTTAAGCTTATCCAGTCGTATTCAGTTTTGTGGAGGATGATGCCTCTGTGTCTGTCATCTAAACGGGTTTGTGTGGAAAGTGAAAACTCAATAAAAGTTGGAAGTGCCTGTCAGATTGTACCGAACGTCATCTTGTGTGCAGGCAGGACGGTGAGTGGGACAAAGAAACAAATGAAATCAGTTCACTCAATCCAGCGAACAAAATTTCTTTTAATGATAATGTTTTGTAGAACGGACAAAGGAGTTTTGATCCAGCGTGATTTAATCTAGAAATGATACTGGATCTTGTCTGATTTCATAATTATTTTTGATTGCTCTATGCAAAGAGTTTCAAATTATGACAAATTGTCCTGTCATTACAATATACAAAAGCGCCCCCATTATTTGTATCATCTGAATCTAAACTTTACATTAGGACAATGTAAACGTTTGAACAAATATACTTGATTCTGATTGGTCAACAAAACATTTTTGTACAA
>JAZGTJ010009771.1:1429-18941 GCA_036877575.1 Botia almorhae
CACAATGTCATGTAGGAATTGCAAAGTGACTGTGAGAAAAAAGGGCAATGAAAAAAATACTGGATAGGACCAATATGATGATTTTGGAACAAGAAACCAAAATGATAAGTGAATTTCAGTAAATAAAAACAAATAAGGTATGATTAATGACTCTAATGTTTTAAAATTGTTTGTAAAGAAATATAATGCTTTAAGCAGAACATACCACTTTTTTGCAATTCCATATGAATGTTTTGGTCCTTAAAGACATTTTCAGTGAAAGTTCTGATACATGAAGAAATTTTCCCTTTTTATAGTTTAAAGAACTTTTTTCACCTCAAAGAGCCGTTTTGCAATGAAAATATGGTATGGATGTGACAGGTTTATCATGGAGCAATACACCCCCACAAGGGCCTTTATTTTTAGAGTACATGACATAAAGATTTGAATACTGTGTTTTTAGTTCTTCGTTTCACACCTTTTATTTATTAAAGATTATGTGTCACATTTACATTCACATCTAATGTTTGTTTAGCAGCTTAACTGCTTCATCTTATGGAATCTGTAAGTGTTTTAAATGCTAATGTGTCTTGGTTGAACCGAGGAGTCTGGTGGATTATTGAGAAATGCAAGACTCAGATGATCTGGGCCAGTCTGCCATGCTTCTACACAGCCAACAGAGTTGTTAAAGAGATTAAAGGGCCTGCATGCACGGACTCTGAAAATGATAGATTTTGCAGGATCAAGCTCATTATATATGCAGAGAGCTGTGTGTGTGTGTGTGTGGGGGGGGGTGTTACTTAACTATATACTGGGGACAAATTTGTACCTAAAAGTCAGCAGAACCTGACAAATCTGAGCAAAACCTCCTTTTGAGGATGTACTTATTTGTAAAAACACTATAAAAATATAATAAATAATGTTTTGTGTAAAAATGCCAAAAGTTTCTTATAGGGTTAAGTTCTTATGTTTATAATTTGACATTTACATTTACACATTTGGCACACGCTTTTATCCAAAGCGACTTAGATTGTGTTATACTATACATTGTTTCTGAGTATGTGCAATCCCTGGGATCAAACCCATGACTTTGGCGTTGTTAACGCCATGCTCTAACCACTGAGTTACAGGAAAGCTAATAATAATAATTATTATAATTATTAGTACACAGCTAATAATAATATAGTACACAGCTAATAATAATTAGACTAGTTGTGTAAACAATAGAAGTCCCCATTTGGATAAATAAGTAAATGTGTGTGTGTGTGTGCTCTGCCAGCTCAGGTGTGAAGTGTTCTGTGTGGCTGCTGGGCTTCCACTGATCCAGCTGTGCACATCACTGCCTGTCCACACTGAAAAGCGAAGCATATTGCTGCTTTATTTGCATATTATGATGGATGCATGGAGACTACAGTCTAAATTATTCTCAACAAGTGATCATGCTGTGTTTATTGAATAAATATATGTTCATGGTTTCATGTTTTCATCATATCCATAGTCAGCAGCTTGTTTTTTCTTTGTAATCAAGACTGAACTGTTTTATCCTGCGGCTGTAGTCTGTTCTAAACCTATTGTGAAACTCCTCATAAGTGCATATTTACAGTATACAATACAGGCGATGCCATTGTGATTAACTTTTGTTCTGTGTACTACTGATAACAGTACAATACTTGATTTGGTGTGATTAATAAAATGTATTGTGATTAATGAAAACTGTGAGGAAAAATGTGTTTACCCATTATTTAGTTAACCACATTAACTACATCATTTATTTTTATTAGGTGAATAATAATTAACATTTTAGTTTGTACCTTAGACAAGTTTTTTAAATGACTTTAGAAGACTTGGCACAAATACGGCACAGCACATGACCTGTTTGCATTATGTTTGTTTACATTACATATATAGTTCATAGTTTTTTTTATTTGTTGGTAAACTATCTATTCAAATAGAAAATGTTTCCCAAAACTTTTCTATTAAAAAAAAACAAAAATCCCAAAAATGATTTTTGTGTTCTGCACAAGCTTTTCTGAATAAAAGAGAATTTTTCTTTTCTTTTCGTGATTTACAGAGAGATGGAAAATATATATAAGAAGGCAGAGAAAGAAATTGAAGGAACACTGAAGTCTGTATTTGACTGTCATCATGTCACATCTGTGGTCTGATTGGGTCAGTCCTGGGTCAGCTGGTCATTGTGCCTTTATTTTCTAAGGTCGTTATTACATATGTCTGGTCACTGGGCTTCTCAGACGTTTTTTGCTAGATTTCAAAAATAATAAGAGTAACATCTTGATAGCACCGGCATCTAGTCAAAATGTGGCACAGATGTTAGATGTACTTTTTATTTAGGCTTGTGATGATGTGCAGCTTTCAGTAAATGTTTTTGGCAATGTGATTGGTCCGTCTGTGAATTGTATACTATACTGTAGTAGAATAGACTGTAGACTGAAGACAGTAATTGCTACAGCTACAGCTGAGATTTAAAGCTACATCCAAGAATGAGACACAAAATTACACACTTCAAAGCCTGTCAAACTGTATGACGATCATTTAACTGTATTCACATTCATTGTGACCTTGGCCTCTGTCATCAGTCTCAAAACAAGTAGATGTTCTTTCACACTGATAAGTGTTCAAAGAGAATGGCTGATTCGTGCAATTAAGACGATATTCTTCTTTTCTATTGCTTTGATTTGCACTTGTTTTCAATTTGCAACTTTACAGTATTTGTGGATATTGAGTAATTATCATTCCGGAGGTGCTGATGAATACAGAATGTTTTACTCTGTTACATCACTTGAGAATCTTTTAAACTCATTGTGTTAAAACATACAGCATTTGGTAAGGTCTCATTTTTACATTATGGCTGTATGAAATGCATCACAAGTTATCAGTTTTAAGGCGAAACAGCTTTGTTTGGAATCAGTATTTTAAAGACTATAAAGACTGCTTTGTCCAGTCTGTGATAAAAAAAATTGAGCATTGGTGCTTTTCTTTCAGTTTTCTCCTAAAATGTAAATGAATCATTACCATTCACAAGTAGCATGAAAATCAGCCTCATGATCATGGCATGTCAATCATGACATATTAGCTTTGGGAATCATGGGATACATGTAAAAATGGTGTTCCATTTCAACAGTGAAAAAGTTCTATGCTAATGTGAATGGGAATTAGCTATCACAAGGCCTCGGGGTATAATCACAGCACGTTGTTTCAGAGAGCTTAACGAAAGCTCCTTTTTGTTAGTCAGGAGAATGACATCAGAGCACTGCAGAGGACATCATGAGAGAAAAGCGATCTGCACAGAAGAACTGGCAACTGGCAAAAAAATAAAATGCCACACAGATGGTGTTTACTTGTACTTTTCTGTCTTTTAAACAGATGAGAAGTGTACTTAAGGTCTTGGAGGTGGTCATTTATTTATAAACATTTTGTAAATTATATGTACATAATTTTTCAAAATTTTTCAAAACAAAATCTTACATTTTTGAAAGTTTGAAACAATTTTGGTGGATACATTTTAAACTGCTAAACCGACTTGACAGGTTAAACGCTGATTTGAAAGGAGTGTGGAATGTTATTTTTTCAATGCTAGGTTACTGTTGCTACCTTTTCCGAAAACGGCTACCGTACCTTTAATTGAATGCGCTGTCTACACGCGTCGGGGTAAAAGTGTTATCGCAATGCTTGAGATTTTCCACCAATCCTGACTGACTGTGAAGCGCAGTGAGATATTTGCGATTCTGCTTTAATGGTCATATATTTAAAAACACTTAATATACGTGTCAGCATATTTAACGTTGTGGTAATAAACATTTTCATGTATAAATGTGTAACATCCTTGCACTCAATACCCCACAAAACATGATTTCAGTGGTTAATTTTTACACGAATCGGTATCGCTGGGCCAAGGTGCGCTACCTGTCGGCGGAAATAAGTACCGTCACAACGCACGATTTGAGCACTGCCATCTGTGTTACACACTCCTGTGCTTTCGCTTCCTTCATTGGAAGGATAAGCAGCAGACAGCAAGCTACTGAGATGGGCAGCTTTTAAAAAGACGCAAATATACTTAAATACGGTCTTAAATTAAACAAAGCAGATCCCAAAGAAGCGTACGAGCTTTGTATTTAACAGTATTGGGAGAATGACGAAGAAAGGTTTGTGGTTTAACTGATCTACTTTTTGTCAGTGTTGTGGATATAGTTTAGCTTGCTAACCACATAGCCAACTAGCCGACAAGAATCTGACTAGCTGAAACAAAAGACTTGATTTCATTTGTCCCAGTAGGATTAAATTGTTATTTATATGTTGGGGTTTTAGTTAATGATATGTAACATATGTACCATTAAACTACAGAAATGGCCATATAATATTTTAAATCAGATTAGTTTGCATTAAAGCTAATCCGTTTCTATTGCCATATTCACCAACAAGCCTAGAAAACAATCTGATTTTAAACAAATTAACATAACAGGACATATAATCGGCTATAAGTAAGCATTTTTATTTTAGTGGCCTTGGTTAAATGCGCTGTAAACTAAATTTAAGAGCTGTCAATCCGGATTTGAACTCTGTGAACTCTGTAAATATCTTAATGTTTATAAACAGTTAAGTGGAGTTGAGTTCATGTTATTCAAAAAACATGTTGCAGTTGGTGGAAATATTGGTTATGTGTAATTATGTGAATAGAATATTGGGTAATGTGTTTTGTATTGACATTTATAAATGTCAAGTCAGCCTCTTTTTATTTGAAGTTTTAATTTCAATATTTGAAAACTAAATATGGTATTACATTTTATTTCATTATGATACGCTAAAATGTGCTACTATTACTGACACAGGTCTATATGATATGATTAAAATTGCAGTTTTGATTGTCTGTAAAGTTTATTTTGTATAAGATGTATATTTCTATCTACAGGTTGGGATGAAAAATCCTTGGAACATGCTGTAATACTACATTAAGGAACAAGCTTGTTTCTTCAGCATTTACCTGATACATCAAAATGACATTAAGCAATGAATTATAAGATAATTACTAAAATTTAGGTGAGTTGATACACTGTTGTGATTTCAGCGCAGTGCTTTTTTATTATGCAAAGTCAGAAAAGTTTAAGGGTGAATTATAGTCAGGTGGCTTTGTCTGAGAGACCGTTGGTTTATCAAAATACACCTAATGTGCCCTTGACTAAGCCTTGTCAACAGGGCAAGTACAGGCCTGCCTAAAAGGCCTGTGCCAACAAGCCATCAAATGACTTGACTTAAGTAATTATGGTGTTTTTGGCATCATAACACAGCTGTTTTTTGTAACAGGCATTTTTACAGGCTGTTTTGGATTTTAAACATTTCATTTCATTTCTGTTGTTCTGGCACACACGTGGACTGTGATATTGCATTCTGTCTGTGTCATAGGCTTGGCAAATCTTATTTTTCTTCAGTTCCTTCTTCCACTTTGACACTGATAAGTGTTTTAATAGATTCTGTGCCCTGAGCCAGGGTTAGCCATAACTCTCATTTCACCATAAAGTGGCTTGCTAATGACAAAGTCGAGGATTTGATATTTTCAGGTCAGGAGAAGGGGAAGAAATTGCTGCTGTTTATTTTTCCTAAATGATGCCCTTGCTCTGTGTTTCCATAAAGGTTTAGAGGTGAAAGCTTTGGGACCGTCAGCGCTTCTTGTAGTGGGGAGTGAGCTGGCCATGTCAGGGGTCTCGACTCCTCCTCCTCCGGGGGAGATGGCCAGTGGCCCTGTGGCAGAAAGCTGGTGCTACACCCAGGTAAGGCTGTGGCTTCCTCTTCTCACTGCCGAAGCCATCATTGAAGCCAGATATCGCTAAATAAGGGTCTGATGTTTTGGAAAACATTTTTATCTGTGAGATGACTCTTAATTTGACATTGTACTTGGATTTAAGCATGTTTTGATCTCGTTATAGTGTGCTTCACAGTTTGATCTAATAAAGGGTAATCATTGCATTACAGTAGATGGAATGGCACTGTTGTGCAAGGGATAAAGAAACTCTAGCTTTGCTTATCATAATGTGGTCATGCTGGTTTATCAGACATGGTAAAATGATACCTAGACAAATTTCAGACCAGTAAGACTTAACCCTGGATTAAGGTAACCTAAAGTTGACAGATGCTGTTGCTAATCATGTGAAATTATTTTGTTGCATAAGTAGTTAGTAAAATGTTGATAAAAATAATCATTGAAATGGATACCTCAGGAAGCGCATGTGTTGCTATAGCAACCATTGTGTAATGTGGGACTGCATATCAATAGCTGCGTTGATAGATCTTCACCAATGGTACTCTTTTAGGTCAAGGTAGTGAAGTTTTCCTACATGTGGACCATTAACAACTTCAGCTTCTGTCGAGAAGAGATGGGGGAAGTTTTGAAGAGCTCGACCTTCTCCTCAGGGCCTAATGATAAAATGAAATGGTGAGGTTTCTTTTAAACCTTATTCATGTGCAAATTGTAATTTTGTTTCGTTTCTATTTTATGCCACAACTGCAACATTCTCTGTCTCATGGCACCTCTGTCCATCTTTAGGTGCCTGCGAGTCAATCCAAAGGGACTTGATGATGAGAGTAAAGATTACCTATCACTGTATTTGCTACTAGTTAGTTGTCCAAAAAGTGAAGTCAGAGCCAAGTTCAAATTTTCTTTACTGAACGCTAAACGGGAGGAGACAAAAGCTATGGGTATGACCTTTAACCAGAAATATAACTTTATTTTACTAGTGTTTAAAGTGTTTTTTAATAGAATTCTGTTCTAGATTCGTCCAGTGTTCCAAACATAAGGTTTATTTGTAATCTGCGTCTCATCTCTTTCTGATGCAGAAAGCCAAAGAGCCTATCGGTTCGTCCAAGGCAAAGACTGGGGCTTCAAAAAATTTATTAGGAGAGATTTTCTGCTTGATGAAGCAAACGGGCTGCTACCAGATGATAAACTTACGTTATTCTGTGAGGCAAGTGTGCATCTGCATAATGTGTTCAGTATCTCTGAATCCTCACCCCATCCTCAACGAATCAATTCAGGTCATCTCACATCTCATGAATCATTTGAAAATGGCTAAAATATGTTAGGTGCTATAAAGTGATAGGTTGTTAATATAATTGGTTCTTGGTATTCAGCATTTTTAATAGTTGTTATATATGCTGTTATATTTCGAACTTTTGTCATAAAAATCTTGATATAAAGTAATGTCTACATTGCAGCTATGCTGACCTGTTCATTGGGGTTATTTATTATTGATCTTTTTTTTGTTAATGCCAATTTAATTGTGAATTAATGATAAAACTTTAAAAGATAATTTTTTTCATTTAATGTCAGTTAATGTTGAAATAAACATTAACTAAGATCAATATGTGCTATTTAAGTATTGTTAATGTTAACAGAGGTAGTTAACTGATGTTAACAAATGGAGCCTTATTCCAAAGTGTTAGAAAGGCCGGAGTGGGACTCATTTTCAGCTCTGTAGTTTGACTTAGACCAGTCCCCTTTAGTTAACAACTGACTATATTAAAATCATGTAATTAAAACTTTAGTATATACGCCTGCAATTGTGCACTGTTATCTACAGCCTTGTAATCCACCTTTGCTCTTTTTATTATGCATTTATAGGTCTTATTTTTTGCTCGCATATCACCAACAATTTGTGTGTTTTTTTTTTTAAACAAGGAGCTGCTTTTGAGTTGAAAGATAATTGTCATCATTAACCTAGCACTGCAGGCTGCACTAATCTATGAGTGGTGCTGCGAGACAGTACTAAATAAAAAGACTGGGGCTGTGGTAAATAATGACACAAAGTGGGGCTGTGGTAAAATAATAAAGAGAGTGGGGCTGCTGTGCGTGGGGCAGTCCATATTTCATCCATATTTCAACCCAGTGGCATGACAACACCAGCCAAAAAACAGACCGGCCCACTGGGAATGCTCCCAGTGCTCCCGATTAGCCAATCAGGGCCTGAGTGTTAGGGAAGAGTTAAATCTGAAAAGTGAATGACTTAAGATCTCCTTAAGTAGATTGAATTTTTTGCACGTAACATACGCGCTGTATGAATATGCTAGTGGCCATTTGACGGATTGCCCTTCTCTTCAGAATGTAGCAGAATAGAGACATCACCTAGAGCGGCAAATTAATTTACTGTTACACAATTATAAGTCTTGCTTGAGATCTGCTGCAAGGTCTAATATTTGCAGGTATATTGCCAATATCACAAGGCAAACTAGTAGAAACTAAATGCAAATTGCAAATAATATGTTTCCCATCATTAATTGGATAGTTGTTTTAGATAAGTATCACTAGGTAAACTATCAACAACAACTGCATCAACTGTGTTTATCAATTGTGTTCCCAGTAGCTGCAGTTATTTGTTTTATGATTTTTGTTTCTTGATTTCTCATCCAATTTACTCAATACTATTTCAGTAGTGAACCAGAGTGCAAGGTCTGCAAATGAATTTGTCAACTCTGTATACAGAGAAAGTATAAATGAGACACATAGTCAGTGTTTTATTAATAGGCCTTGTCACTTTCTCCTTTGCTAAGCACTCACATTCTTTTTGTAATTAAATGAATGGTTTATCTAAAAATCAATTGTTGTTTGGCTAAACCATACTGTATAATTTCTGTATAATGTGTGTTTATTAGGTAAGTGTTGTCCAGGATTCCGTGAACATCTCTGGCCAGTCCAACATGAACATGCTGAAGGTTCCAGAATGCCAGCTGTCCGATGACCTGGGGAACTTGTGGGAGTGCTCGCGATTCACGGACTGCTCTCTTTATGTGGGCGGGCAGGAGTTCAAAGCTCACAAATCCATCCTGGCAGGTGAGTCTAATCCCGACCCCCAGCCCTGCTGACGACACCAGTCTAACACCCTACCCACATCCCAGTGTTGCTAGCTCAGCACCCACCTCTCTGAGGGAAGGAGGGACTGTGTGTATGGGGGGATGTATGTGTGACCTTGACAGTAAATGTTTTTACTTTCTGAGGTTGTAATTCTTCAGTATGACGGTTCTAAATTCATCACTGAAAATCTACTGCCTAATGCACCTCTAATGTCCATAGAGGACCACTGGGGTTGCCAGTGTGATGTTTGGTTCTTTGTTGCTTGTTTTTCTCTGTATTCCTGACTGGTAGGGTCAGGTATAATTTAATGAAAACTGGACGCATGTGTCATTTTCTGTGACTATATATATCGAGAGATGCTCATATAATGTGACTGACAGATTTATTGCTTTTTCTGCAGCAAGATCACCGGTCTTTAATGCCATGTTTGAACATGAAATGGAAGAGAGTAAAAAGGTATGTATTCAGTGCTTATATTGCAATATTGTTTCAGATGCTTCACTGTTATATATGAATTTGTAAGATTCCTGGTTGTTCCACAGAACCGAGTGGACATCAGCGATGTTGAACCAGATGTTTTTAAAGAAATGATGGGTTTCATATACACAGGAAAGGCACCAAATTTAGAGAAAATGGCTGATAGTTTATTAGCTGCAGCTGATAAAGTAAGTCTGCTAATTTTATGTATATTTATTTTTGTTTTTTTGTTTTGTATTTATATTTATATTAGTTTCACAAATATGACAGATGTTTTCTATCAGAAAACAGGAGACTGATTTAGGAGTCAGAGGGAAGCTTAGTGCTAATTTCTTAAAGTGCGAACTTGTTTGTTTATACTGATAGTCAGGTACAATTAAAGGGATGTGAAAAAAAACATGCTTTAAATAACATCAACCTGTTCCAGTGTTGTTCTTTGAAAGATGCTCTTGTGTGTGTGTGTTGTTTTTGCAGTACGCTCTAGAACGCTTAAAGGTCATGTGTGAAGAAGCCCTTTGCAACAGTCTCTCGGTGGAGAACGTGGCAGACACACTCATCCTGGCTGACTTGCATAGCGCTGAGCAGCTCAAAGCTCAGGCCATAGATTTTATCAACAGGCAAGCGCCGTCAAAGAAACTCTGCTTGATAAATTCCTGCTGCCATGGCTGTTTACCTGTCTGAAAATGAAAGTGTTTTTCTTCTATCTTATCCATAGGTGCAGTGTCCTCCGACAGCTGGGCTGTAAAGATGGGAAAAACTGGAATAGCAAGTATGTAATTAGCTGATATATGTGACACAAGATTAATACCAAGCTCTTATCTGCTCTTTTAGATGCATTAGAATTCATTGTTTTAGGTTCTGGGCAGCACGAACTGCTCAGCTGGTACCCACAGCCTCCATATCTCCTGATGCCAGTTATTAATAGACTCAGACTGTCTGAACCGTCAAGGAAAGGAACATTTCTGCATTATAAACATATCACTTATATCACAAAATATCAGTCTCTATTATAGTTCCTTGGTGCCTTGATGTCAGAAGCAGAGTTATTGCAATAATTCACATGCATTCGGAGGAAAACGGCTGTTGGCATAACCTGAAAAGGAAGAGTTGTTTTTTTGCCTCATGCTTTTGCATATGTTTCTCTGAATTCTCCGTACGTGTCATCTCCACTACACTGTAATCAATTTGCCTGTTTACCTTTATATTATCTCCTTTTGTTTTACTCCATTATGCTGGAATAATCCACATTGCTGTTATTAATTTTTAATGTGTCTTGTGTTAATACTAAAATATCTTTACCCTTTCCTGACAGCCATGCAACGGATATAATGGAGACTGCAGGGTGGAAGTCAATGATCCAGTCCCATCCCCACTTAGTGGCGGAGGCTTTCCGCGCGCTCGCGTCAGCACAGTGCCCCCCCTTCGGCCTGCCTAGGAAGCGCCTAAAACAGTCCTGACAACATTACTGCTGCTCTCTGGGGCCTGTCCTGGGACAAAAGCCAAAAAACTGCAGAGTATCCACTCTATCCCATCATTCTCCAACCCGAAAGCACGAGACAGGCTTGCTTCTGAGTAACAGCAAAAGGTTTGCGTTCCTTCTCAAGTGACGGGTTTGGCATCCGAGCTTTATTTTGCGAATCTTTTTATCACATAAAACAGCCTTAAACTATCTGCCATGACTCTTGTGTGGAGTATTCGAACTCTCTCAGTTCTACTCTGTGCCTGCCTTGTCCCACGAGACCAGGCCTCTTCCCTGTTGCACTAGTTCCCAAAGTCTTGCTGTTTTGCTATGGAATTCTCTAGGAACGTGTCAGGAGTTCGATCAATGGGAAATAATATATATTCCTAATGTTTAGTTGTATAACTAGACATTAAATAATGTTAACATGATGTGCAAGGTCATTTCTTTACACTTTTTGAAAAGATAGATATGCCCCATATTGATGGCACGATTTCTATGTGATGAGACAGTTTAATCATTTGGGGAGAAAAAAATGCTAATACTGTTCCATATTGTGGAGAAATATGCATTCAAATATTTGTATCAGTGTGTGTAACAAATGTCTGTGTCTCACCCCATGACTTAAACATGATCACACAATGAGCAATTTTAAACCAATATTGTTGCTTCCCTGGAATTGGTTCTCAATATACAGACTAGTTTTGTGCAAAAGTGTTGGCCCACATTTGCATTTGTGTAAACTGATTGAACTAGTTAGGACAATCCATCCTAAAACACTGTCCTCTGTAATCAGGAAATATTTGGATGCTAAGCATCAGAGAGTGTGGCATTATTACAGTCATGTGGATGGATTGATGGATATTAATTTGAGATAAACAGGAATGCAGATTTTCTTTTTGTCATAAGCTGTGATGCTACAGTCAAATTCAGAGTCAAAGTATGTGTCATGCTATACTGACTTCTGTTAAAGGACATGTTTTGTGAAAATTCTGGAATTTGTTCCATCTTTAAAAAAAATATTGTCCATAAGAATTCCAGCATTAAACTCATCAAACATTTTTCAGCATGAAGTCATTTTCACTCCTGTTTCCTGGATTAGTAATAACCTATTGGAACTGCTTCCTGTACTTCCTGTTCCATACTGTGTGATGCTTGTTGCCTTCTAAATTGGTCATGACATGTCCTCAGTTCAGTGCTAATGCATAGAAATATGATTTTTGACTAATGACTTTGATTAATGTAGTGTTGTATGATCACTAAAGAGCACATCTTATAGCTATTTCACAATACGGTGTTAAAGAAGTTAAAGCGCTGTCTGCAAAATGACACATTTTGGCATTTTTTGTTGCTTGTTTATGTGAAAAGCATTTAAAGATCTAAATATTAAGCTAATGATCAAAACATGGAATTTACAACAACTATGATAATTGTAGAACAACTGTGACCATTGAGTTTCAAAATACATTTTGCTTAACATTTTGTTTAATCAAACACTGTGGTACTAAAAACAGCACCACATTTGTTCCTGCATCTGGAGCCTGCAGATAATCACTGACAGTACAAGTTGTGGTGTCGTGACCATTGTGGTCTCTGCGGCAGTCTCGACGTATTCCTCTCGCACCCTCCACGATGGCGAAAACAGGGCTAATTAAAGCGAACAGCATGCAGTCCATAATCTGAGCTATCAGACACTGATCTTTTTCCCGCGCCAACATGCCGCTTCATGCCAAACGTTTTCCGTAGCTCCAAGGGAACTCTGTGATAAAATCTCACTATTAGAAAACCTCTCTCCAAGACAATTTTTAAGTGCACCACTGAGCTAATGAGACATTGAGGCTTCATACAGACAATTCAGTTTGGTCTTTTGTTCTTTCCCTTTCTTCTCTTTGAATCGGTGGGTAGGAGGGCATCCGTGTTCAAAGAGATACAGCCAAAAACATGACAAGCTGCTTTAAGTAAAACAAAAGGTTGAAAAGATGGAATTTCATCATTTACTCACCCTCATGTTAGAAACAAAAGTGTTATTCATAGTAGAATGTCCAAGCTACTCTTTTACATACAATGGACATAAATAGTGACTGCATCTATCATTGGTCCCGACCTACTTTCATTGTGTTTAATAAAATTGCAGCCTGGACATTCTACTAAATATTTCCTTTTGTGGGAACTGATGCTTCCATCTTTAGTATGTGCATATATACTTATATAACACAATTCTATACATCAGGAAGGTTTTTATTGAATATGATCCTGTATTAGAGCTTGATGCAATAAAGCACATAAAATGACTGAAATGTATCATTATCGTCCGGAGGTAATATGATCTAGAAAATTCTCCTTTCACTGACAGAAGAATCACTGTTTTATGTAATCATAAAAATGACGGATGATATGCAAATGTTTCATTGCAATTCTTATACTGTATGGGTATGCTTTATGGCTACCATTGAAATATAGTCATACAGAGTAAAAGCAATAAATTAACCCTCTATGGTATGTGTTGGCATATGGCAACTAAATTCGCTGTAGCGCTGTAGGATTTAAAAGGGCTCTTTAAAGAAGCCACATGACATTTCCTTTTCTCTCCCAAACTTTTATCCTGGGGTTACCCAGAGGCAAGACACATGCTCAAGCACTTCTCAAATTGTTCTATTAAATGAGGCCGTTTCAGGTCATTTTAGTACTAAGGTTGTCAACTCTTTTTTTTTATTGTTAATTATTTTGTCAAATAATCTTATGGGAAATAATATTACATTGTTAGAACATGCACACCATAGAGAGTTACAACAACAAAAAAAGGCTGACAACTTAAAGGCATTTTTCCTTTGTTTTTTTTTGTATTTTACAGAAATGCTGAAGACGAACACAAAGCACAATTTGCAGTTCAGAAAATTAAAGCTGTGACAAGCTGTATGACTAAAAGTTACATCTATTGGATTTAACTGTCAAACACCAAAAGTAGGAAAAGTGTTTAATACTGAATCAAGAGATTAAAGAAACTAATTTATTCTTGAAAGGCAAAATACACACAGTTTTAAATTGTCACGTTTATACACCGTTCACAAAAATGGCACACTGGATTATAAACTAAATACCATTATAAACAGCTATCTTTTATATCAATATTTTCTTGATGTGTGTTTGTGTGGCAGGACAGTGGTACAGACTGATCAATGCAATTAATTATTTTTCTGATTCTATTTTGCATTTGATATGGGAACATCTATTGGAATCTATTTGGAACACACATATGGAACCTGAGAATTCCAGTTCTGATTATCAGACTATAGCATTTCAACTGGTTTGTTGTGACACTGACAATTAGACTAAAACGTAAACAAAACAACACTATCTTTACATAATGTTTTCATTTATGAATTAATCAAGCACTCTAAAATACTATATCAAACTACCCTCATATGCGTTTGCATAAATTGGCAACCATGCATTTTTAGGACGTTTCTGCATGTATTCTGCCTTTTCAAAAAAATCACTTCTTGAGGTAAATATCTGTCAAAAGAATAATAAAGAGTTTGATTCCAGTCCAAAGCTGCTAGCATGAATAGAGGTTCGCTACATGACTGACGTGCTAAATTTCAGTTTTTGGCTTCAGTCCCTCTTGTCATGGTGGGTAAGTGAAATTTTCCACTATAATTAATGTTAATTAGAGCCTGGAAATGTGGATCTCTGTGGCAAGACCATGACAAAGGGTTGTTAACCGGCTGCCAGATTCACTAAATCCACCTGTCCAATGAATTGTGCTCTTGTGAGACATCGCAAATTACTCTTTGACATTATACACAAATCATTTATATATAGAAATGCGAAATGACTACGAATAATTTGTATGTGATGTCTTTGCTGAATGATCTGACCTGATTGCGCCTCTACTTTTGACTGCAAATGTTATCCACATTAAAATAGCTTCCACAATTTAGCGCTAAACATCAGTGCAACGAGATGCCACATTGCTTTATAGAATGCGCACACACACTAACACACACATAAACCTCACAACAATAAAGGTGTTTTGTTTATATTCTATCCTCTGTAGGTCAGTGATTTATTAGTTTGACAAATAGCAAGAGATAGTGTGTTTTCAGAAAAAAAAATTCCCACAGTCCAGACTCGACAGCACCAACTGAAAGGTTACGAATGGGGACAACAGGATGCAAAGCAAAACAAAAGAATTGATCAGTTATTTTGCCAGTTAAATAATGTAACTGCTATATCACAAACAGCAAAGCTTGTAGCACGAGCCAGTCGTTTAGCCTAATGCAAAACATCTGGATGTAATTTAATTGCTTTAAAATTAGATGAAACACATGGTGAAAATGAGGGCTGATGCCAGTAGGTGGACCATGCTCTGTTTAAATTCTCTAGAACATCACGGTTGAAGATCCAAGCTTGACTTCACTGAATGTTAACCCGTGGAAGCATAAGGTGTGTCGCTGTGATAATTGTAATCTGGGCAGATTTTCTGCACCAGTTTATAGTCAACGCTGTAGAAGGCGATGTAGATGCATATGACTTTGAAGGGTTTCGAGCACAGCCAGGAGACGTGACTCTGGGTCGACTCTTGGTAACACACATTGGAAGGGTCAAAGCTGCAGTGAGAAGTCTTTTTGCTGCGGTCTGTTTTCTGGTACTCGATACGACAGTTAAAAGATTTGGAGTCTTTGGTCTCCAGAGTGGACTGCTGAGCGATCTCAAACTCCACTACCTTAGAAGGTGGCACCAAACTGACGGAGACATTCCCCAGTCCTGTTGAGTTGTGGCGGAAGTAAACACTGAACGTGCCATTTCCATGGTCCACTATCTTCCCTGTAATGAGGAGGTTCAATTTCACAGTCTTGATGTTGGAGTTGAAGTCCCCCCAGCCAAACATTTTTTTAAACTTGCCTGTTTTCACGATAGGTCTGCGTCTAGTCCTGCTCTGTGCCTCTCTAACATCTGTTTGGTTAGATAACCAGTCCCAGGAGTCCTGTATGTTTTCCAAATATGTTATCTCCCTCATGTTGCTCTTGAGCCCAGGGGATCCCCGGGCGAAAAGGCGCAGGGGGTTAAGAACACGAGGGCTGGCACCTTTGGGGGAGGGGATCTCCTCATTTTCAGCTTCCTCCCAGTCCACAAGGCCCACCTCAGGAATCTTTACTCTTCTGCACATGACCTTCCAACAAAACTAAGGAATACAGAAACACACAAAACATGAGAACCTATAACCATATTCGGTTTCATTTTTAGGAAGAAATGCAATGTTAACAATCTGCAATAAAATCTACAAAGCAACAGAACTGTTCACAAGTGCAGAACTAATGACATCATGATCATTGGTTTCTGTAGATCAAATGGTCCAGCATGGCAGTAGCAATGCCAAGGTCATACGTTCAATTGAAAAAAATGTATACTTGGCATAAAAAGAGTGCATAAATGTAAATACCATATTATAAAGTGTAAGAAATATAGACATGTAATTGTATTATTATTTACAGATGTTTTCATTTACCAGTCATGAAGAGACCTTTGTCTTGGCGTTAACAGAATCAATCGTTAACAGAATTCATAACCGAATACTAAAGCATTCAGTTTTTTAAATATTGAAATATGCTTTTTTGATAAGGTTTTTCAAAACTATAAACACTGTAGAAATGATTTCTCCAGTGTGTTGCAGTGCTGAGATCCTGGGCTCCAAATAACCTCTTAGCTTCAGGATTGAGTTCTGGTCCACTTATGATAAAGTCTTAATAATTTGTAGAAATAAGCCAAACTAGTTTTGCTGGTAATTAGCGCAGGCTTCCATCCTGAGGCACGGCCGAGGGGATCATTTGCTGAAGCAGATGCGAGAGTAAGACTGTTTAAAATCGCACAGACGAGCAAGCTTGTATTTCCATCATAATTACTAATTTTGCTGTAAGCTTAACAGCAGCATATTAGAACTCCTTCAGCACAAAACTACGTTCACAAAGACATTTCCATCTAAAGTAGTCTAAAGCTTATCCAAATAGTGGTATCAGCATTTCGGCGCCTGTTCTTTACCAAATATGTTCTTAAAAGCATGTGTAAGCATACAAACATTTCTGATTGTCTGTGTGAACTTTGGCTGTGAAAATGTTGTCACATGGTATTACGCCTTCACAACTTCATGCACACTTTTATAAATGTTGCAAACAGCCAATAAAATCCCAGTAATTTGAAAGTTTCACGTATAATGTGAAGTCAATGTGTTCCTCATGGATTGAGGGTTCTGTCCATCTATCATTCCCCACAATGTTCAAGACGAGACCTCCATGTATAGAGAGAATGCAAAGATAGATATAAATACTTATATATTATACTATACGGGTTGCTATGAAAACAGACTGTGTCGCCCGAATTGCAAAGATAAGCCACAATGGAAATGAGAGAATATATTTTGTGAGAATATAAATTGTGACTTTGGCTTGCCGTGAAACATTTATTCACTTTTAAGTCCCACCGGTCTTGTACAATATTCAGTGAAACAGATTGCTCATATCTTTTTCTAGCTCTTGGTTGTAAGCCACTTCATTTTTCATTTGGTATACCTCAATGATTTGACAAGGAAAGATGAATACTGTTCACATTTAGAGAAGAGAGAAAACTTCAGGTGAAGTAGGCAGGAGATGATAATGATAATGTGGAAGCAGTTAAAGGATGATGAACAACTGGGGAAATTGCTGTGACAAGTGAAGGATCACCAGCAAAAAAAGCTTTACTGCCTT
>JAZGTJ010009772.1:4444-18938 GCA_036877575.1 Botia almorhae
ACAGAGAACAGGAGGGGGGGCTTTAGCTGTGTGTGTGTGTGTGTGTTAGAGAACTGGTGGGCGTGTCTTCCACTGTGTGTGTGTGTGTGTTAGAGAACTGGTGGGCGTGTCTTCCACTCTGTGTGTGTGTGTGTTAAAGAACTGGTGGGCGTGTCTTCCACTCTGTGTGTGTGTTAAAGAACTGGTGGGCGTGTCTTCCACTCTGTGTGTGTGTTAAAGAACAGGTGGGCGTGTCTTCCACTGTGTGTGTGTGTGTCAGAGAACAGGTGGGCGTGTCTTCCACTGTGTGTGTGTGTTAGAGAACTGGTGGGCGTGTCTTCCGCTGTGTGTGTGTGTGTGTGTCAGAGAACAGGGGAGGCGTGTATTCAGCATAATGGGTGAGTGTGTCAGTAAACAGGGGGTGTGTATTCAGAAGTTTGTGTTTTAGAGAACATTGGGGACATGTCTTCAGCTGTATGCAGGTGTGTCAGAGCACATTGGGGGGTGTGCTGGGGGTGTGTCTTCAGCTGTGTGTGCCTATTGTGTGTCAGAGCAGCTGGTCTGTGTAGAGATGTTGAGGTAGTTTGACGTCACCGTGTGGCTGGTGTTGGTGATAATGGATTATTGTAAATCTCTCTCGCTCCACTCGCAGCCTCTCACAATCAGCACGCCAAACCTGACGACCGCTGAGAACATGGCTGACCTCATCGACGGCTATTGTCGACTGCTCAATGCTGTCAGCCAGTCCTTCATCATCAGGCCTCAGAAAGGTGAGTCTTCCTCACTGTTGCATTGTGGGATGTTTTAGGTAGTGAAGCAGGGAATTACCATAAACAGAAAGCTCGTGGAAAATATCTTAGCCGTTCCTCTTAATGTGCTTAACAGGCACAGATGAGCGAATGTCCAGGTCTTATTTTATTTCCAAATTGAAAAAAATAAATAATATGCATAAGAAAAGTTTTTGTCTGTTTTGTTTTCTATTTAAAGATTTAATTAAAATGCAAATCAAACTTATTTTAGACGGATTTTCTTTATGAAAAATATAGTTTTTTGTTGTTAAATTATTTAGTGGTGAAAAATGTTCCTGACTGTTTTCTTCAGAAATTAAAAATATGCTCCGCTTTTATAAATGTTTAGTTCATTTCGGTCTGTTGTGTTTTATGTGATTTTCATCTGCTTGGTTCAGAAACCGATGTTCTGTGTTTTTCTATCCAACAGAGGGTGAGAGAGCTCTTCCTTCTATCCCAAAGTAAGTTCCCAATTTATTTCTGCTGTTCAGTAGCTGTGGAACAATTCTGTGGAATATTCTTATATCAGACACAAAGGAAATCGGCCAAACAAAATATTTATCCTACAAAGCGAATATTCCTGTACAATTTTAATCCAGCATGTGACATAAAAACATAAAATAATCACCAGAAACTGCTTAGATATGTTTTCATGTCATGGATGTTCTGAAATGATTATTAAAAATGAATAAATGATTTAGTTTGTTAATGAAAATGTTGCTCCACAGGCTTGCCAACAATGAGAAACGTCTTGAGGGAATTCGGGCAGGGGTTCGAGCTATCTCTGTGTCAGGTAAAACCTCCATCACATCTGATCTGATTTATCCGTGTTTTATAACCGGTATCTTGCTGTGTATTTACAAAGAGGAAATCTTCTCATAGATGGATCTGATGGGATCCATAAGCTCTCTACAGATGACAACAAGCTATCTATGCTAATTCACATAAAGGTAGGATTGGCAGTTTTGGAGAGGGTAGGAATAGCAAGCTAGCTTTGAAAGCAAGCCCGCCTTGTCCAACACGTGAATGCATACATACTGCAGTTTGACAGACAAGATGAGTAGATACATAGATAGACAGACCGACAGACACATACATACATACATACATACATATATACATACATACGTACATACATACATCTTATGCTTAGGAACTTATGCTTTCAAA
Source organism: Botia almorhae (assembly GCA_036877575.1). NCBI lineage: Eukaryota > Metazoa > Chordata > Actinopteri > Cypriniformes > Botiidae > Botia > Botia almorhae. The sequence continues at coordinate 6,382 of JAZGTJ010009772.1, forward strand.
GCTAGCTTGCTTTTGCTAGCCTCTCTGAAATTGCCTACCCCACCTTTAAATGAATTAGCATAGACAGCTTATATTCTAATGTATTTAGACCACATAGTGATTGCTATCAGGATGTGAAGACACTTTTAATCAGCATAACCAGAAAACTCCCTTGAAACCCTTTTGGACAATATCAGGCCACGTCCTGTAGTATTATTTCCCCTCGAATATTCCCTCACAACTCTCAGAGTACAGATGTGATATGAATGCTTTGCTGTCTCAGATATGTGCTGTCGAGCTGACATCTGCACACATTTAAAGAGCTGATGTCTTCTCTCTTTCTCGCTCAGCTGTGTCTCAGGATGAGCTGTATGTTTACCCACGAGTTAGTTCGCGTTTGGTGGTCCGTTTACATTTCAGATGTTCAGCATAATCTACAAACATCACTTAGACCAGGTCAGACTTTCAAGACCTGAGAGAGAACAGCTGCGTAACAACCACACCCCACATCAGCAAAACAACTCAAGATATTGTGTCAGAAAAGGTTGAACACTATCAAAAACATGCCACAGAAGTGTAGAATTTGGCTTCTTTAATAACACAAGATTGAAATAAATGAGAATGTCAGTTTTTAATGACAGTTTGTGAATGGTAAGTGTGATGTTTTGCGATGCTGAGGAGATTTGGACGGGTTTGGTCTGAGGGCTGGAAGATAAACATGTTTGTTCCGTTGTTCATTTCTCTCGCTGTGCTTTACTGTGTGTGTGTCATTCTTCACTGAAGACTCACTGGTTCAGACGCCCACCAAAGCTGCTAAAGCTCGCCGTTTTCTCCTGCCGTTCGTTCTCTGTTCCCATGAGTCTCCTCCTAAGGGTACCTGCTGTTGCTGTGTGTGTGTGTGTGTGTGCTAACACGCCTGCTTTCTGCACTCAACACACACATTCTGTAATGTCTACATGTATCATGTTTTACATGAAGTTACACAGCATATATTTGTGTGTGTGTGTGTATATATATATATATATATATACATACATATACACACACACACACACAAATACACACATATGTACACGTATATATTTGCTACATTTTTCATTGCTCAATTTAGAATTGAGGGTTATTTTACATTAGGTAAAAACAGGGTTTATTTTCTTTATGCCAAAATATATTTTTCTTGGAACTGGGAAATTTGACGATTTGATGATTCTCTTTATTGTTTTATTAAATATGCTGAANATTTTTCATTGTTCAATATAGAATTGAGGGTTATTTTACATTAGGTAAAAACAGGGTTTATTTTCTTTATGCCAAAATATATTTTTCTTGGAACTGGGAAATTTGACGATTTGATGTTTCTCTTTATTGTTTTATTAAATATGCTGAAACAAACCTGCCACCGAAACAAATGGGAAGGTTTTTCCTCGTACAATCGCAGTAAATTAGACAAACACAGGCAGGACTGAATCTCCCACACATTCCTGCCGTACGTCTAACCCGACATAACCCGCGCTAATGACTCCCAGCCTCACCGAGAACACTGCTGCTCTCAGCCTGCCAATGACTTATACAGCCAGTTTAACACAGTGTTGAAGCCCTGTGTCCTCTTGTCTATTTATAAAGTAACCTCTCTCCTCCTCTCCTGTCTTTGCATGCTCTCATTGGACCTGCAGAAGAGGGTAGTGGAGATGGTAATGTTTGACTTATAACCTTCACTTTGAAGAATTAGTTCTTTATTTCCTGTGATCTGTAATTAACTTTCTGCTCTGTGTGTGTGTGTGTGTTTACTTAACCATTGATTGGGGACAAATTTGTATCCGTATGTCGGCAACACCTGACAAATCTGAGCAGAATCTCCTTTTGGGGACGTCCTCATTTGTAAAAAAATACAGTTTTTAAATTGTAAAAATGCAGAACGTTTCTCTTAGGGTTAGGTTATATTGTTTATAACTAGTTGTGTATAAAAACAATAGAAGTGTATGGAGCGTCCCCATTTGGATAGATATGTAAAAGTGTGTGTGTGTGGGTAGTTATTTGGTGTGTGTGTAGATTGTAGCTATGTGTAGATTTTATTGTTTGCTCTGTCTCCGAGCGCTCGCTCTCTCTCTCTCTCTCTTTCTCTCTGCATTCTTTAAGGTGTAATTATTTAGAGAAGTCGCACAACAGCGACGGTCACGACCGTCTCTTGAAAAAATGGAATTAAATCTGTTTCACATGAAGATGAAGGGAAAGAAAAGACACTTCCTTCCTCTTAGCTTTCTTGAGAACAACCGCAGAGCTGCTCTCTGATTGGCTGGTAAGACTGTCAGAGCTGCTCTCTCATTGGTCGGTCAAAGAGAAATATACGCGAAGCCTGCAGAGATTCAGTTCAGGGAGTTTAAAAGAGAGAAGTGCGCTGAAGTTTGCGTGTGTGTGTGTGTTCTTTATTGAGTTATTTGGCTGCTTCATTTGCTCAGTTGCGGGTTGGGCCTAGTTTCTTCAGTGGAAGGATATGTGTGTTTAGAGAAGTGTAGTGACCGCGTGGGCGTTATTTGGCCTGTGTGTGTGATACTGACCACTGCTGCTTTTCCTCTGCAGAAACAGACGACTACGCAGAGATCATAGATGAGGAAGACACCTACACTATGCCCTCTAGTAAGTACCCTTGACTCTTTATATGCTTGAAGTGTGCTGTTTATATGAAGTGTGTGTGTGATTGCTGTGTTCTCTGGACTGTCCCGGGATCCAGAGGGTTCTGTCCAGATTCTTACGCTTTCAGAGCCAAATCCTGATGCTTTTTTTCCTGTCTGGCTCCTTCAGTTTGTTGATGTGGCGACAAATGAAATGTAAAGTATCCAGCTGAGGCTCCAGAATATTCTCTCCGGCAGCTGATGTTCACGCTGCAGGCCAAGAGTGTATGTTTGAACATTAGAAGGTTTCTTTCATCTTGTTTGGGATTGTTTTCAGATGAAGCAGATTCTATTTACCATCTTTGCTGTAGTGAAGTGTGTGTTTTTGTTTAGCGTTCGATTTATCGTGAAAATGCGAAATGTTTTCTTTTAGTTGTGCGATTTGTCTGTTGTAATCCTAATGGACTGTTTCTATAAACAGTATAAGTTTATAGTACATCTTAATTTAGATATATTTAAGGTGTGTGTGTGTGTGAGTCAGTTTGTCCTCTCATACTAACTCTCACGAGTGTGTGACTTACATAGTCTGTAGAAACACTGACATGATAATGAACTCAGGCCGGTTGTGTGTGTGTGTGTGTGTGATAGAGAGAGAGAGAGAGAGAAATTAATAATGAGATTTTTTTCTGTCTTTGGTTGAACTTACTCTTGATTGAATCCTGCTGTTAACAGCAGCTGTCACTGATTCAGAAGGTCTCGTAAGATCGCATCAAAGTGATACGCATAATAATCTTTTGTCTTTTATGGCTCATTTCCAGTTCATTTTTTTGTTGCTTTGAACTTCTCATATTGATTGTTTTTACGCGCACACACGCACACACACTGGCATATGTAATTTATAAGGACTCTTCATAGAAGTAATGGGGTTTTTTTACTGTATATTCTGTCCCCTATCCCTACCCTCACAAAAAACTGTTGGCATTTTTTAAGTAAAATAAAAGAACCATTTAGTATGTTTTAAAGAGATTTAGTTTCATTGTTATACACGTCATTACACACATTTGTGTCCTCGTAAACCACATAGCCAAACCCACACACACACTAGCTAACACTCTAACAGTGCTATGTGTGTCATATGTCCACACATACAGAACAAATGTCTCTTCTTCATTTTGACTCATCTGTTTCTTCTTCATTCTGTGCTTTAATTCTGTTCTAAACGTCAAATTTCTCACTTTTCTCTTTAACAACCAGCTGAATGCTATGGATTAGAAGCAGGTACAGTAACTCCACCCCTCTGTAATTCTATTCATTTTTGTCTTTGTTTCTGTTCAGTTTCTCGCTCCTGATGTTTGTATGTATGTTATGCAGTGAGCTGTGATGTAGTCAGCAGGTTCCTCACTGTCACACGCGCTAATGCAGGTTTTCATGCACGTCGTGGCTTAGAAAAATAAGAATGAAGATTTGTATTAAGAAAATGAAATCTGTTTTGGAAACATTGAAGGTCGGGTAGGCAGTTTCTGAGAGGCTAGCATAAGCAAGCTAGCTTTAAAAGCATAAGATATTTATCTTGTTGCGTGTAGTCAGGAGACTAATAATGATGAGACAAAAATTATGATAAATACTAATTGAAACATGTTCTAGTCACATATTTATGAACAACTGAAAACCTGCAGTAGATGTTGATATGCGCAGATGAGGATCCAAACGATTTTTGTTTTTATTCTATGTTAATAGTATAATAGTAATACAGTTTTTCTTTTTGTTTTGTTTTATTAGTGTTGTGTAAATAATGCATTCCTCCACAGCAGTCCAGGTTATTGTACAGAAATGCAGTGTTTGTAAACTCAGCTGGCCGCGATGAAGGTCGTTTCTGCATTCAGTAGATATCGTGATGGAGGTCTGTGGCATGTTCTGCGCTTAGCTCAGCCTGAAGACCAGTAGCATGAAGATCTGGCTTTCATAGGGCTGTTGAGGCTTGTGCTCTGTAGGCTGTTCTGATGTTGCGCTTCAGGTTTGTATGTGACGTGTGTTTGCTTGTGATTTCTGTAAATAGCTCAGGACTATGAAATCCAGCGTGACAGGATTGAGCTGGGGCGATGCATTGGTGAGGGGCAGTTTGGAGATGTTCACCAAGGGGTCTACATCAGTCCGGTAAGCTCCTGATTGTTTGCACGCCAACATTACGTAAACATCAACTAAATGAACGCATTCCATGAGCAGTGTATCTCATTACATATTAAAGGTAGGGTGGTCAATTTCAAAGAGGCTAGCAAAAGCAAGCTAGCTTTGAAAGCATAAGATCCCGCCCATTTTTAATTGTAATTAAACCAAAATATTTACATACGTTTCGCCGTTCTGACAGGAGAACCCGTCCTTATCGGTGGCCATTAAGACGTGTAAAAACTGCACATCTGACAGCGTCCGCGAGAAGTTCCTCCAGGAAGCTTGTAAGTATCAACAGTTTTAGCATTTAAGAATGTTTCCCTAACATTCCATTGTTAAAAATGTATTAAAATGTGTTTTTAAATGTTCTAGGAACGTTCAAAACATTTTTAGACATTGTGTTAACATTATTGCTTGGTTATAGGAATGTTATTCAAACACTTTTTAGTTCTGCACCTGTTTAAACATTCCACTAAGAACTTAGAAGTAACATTTTAGATATGATTATATAACGTTAAAAAACGTTCTACTAATGTTACTGCAAGAACGTTTTTGGCAACTTTGATAGAACCTTTGGAGAACGTTAGCCAACGTTCTAAGGATGTTTTCTGTTAGCTGGGTCGTGACCTACATCACTACGTCAGAGCAGTGAGAAGTTCATGTGAGCGACTTCATTCTGCAGAACGTGTGAAGGACGAGTTTGTTCGTTTGTGTTTTACTTGAAGCTGCACACAAAGAAACCACACTAACATCATTTTAGAGAAGTGAAATCTGAAGCGTCACGGTTCACTATCACAACAAGTGTGATTTTTATATTTGACAGTGACAATGAGGCAGTTTGACCATCCGCACATTGTGAAGCTGATTGGAATAATCACGGAAAATCCAGTCTGGATCATCATGGAACTCTGTACCCTTGGAGAGGTGAGAAGAGCCCCTCACTCAGTTTAGACTCAGAGCAGATTATTGACTCTCTTGTTTGATTAGCAGAGGTTTTAGCCTCACCGTCTGATTGGCTGATTGTTTGGCCTAACCTTATAATGACAGAAATTGTAGGTCTGCAGTTTGATTGTTCTTTCATTGATTCAGTCTCTTCTGCTAGAGTAACATGAACTTTAGAATTCAACGTGTAGACTTACTTGTTTATTTATTTATGTTCTTTCAGCTGAGATCCTTCCTACAAATACGAAAGTACAACCTGGACCTGTCCGCACTCATTCTGTTTGCCCACCAGCTGAGCACAGCGCTGGCGTACCTGGAGAGCAAGCGCTTCGTGCACAGGTGACACGTCCGCACAGTCCGTGACCTTCTGTCAGAGTTCTGAGCTTTCATAAAGATGCATTAGAGTGACGCTGAAGCGTGTGTGCGCTCTTGTTTTTATACCGCTGTGGACCAAATGTTCCTACAAGGAGACAAATAACACACGCCTACATTGTGAGGTCCACATGAGAGAAATTGATTATTAATACATACTAAATGATGGTTATTTGAAAATGTAAAACGGTTTGTGTGAGGGTTAGGTTTAGGGGTAGAGTGAGGGTTAGGGGATAAACTATAGTTTCAATATAAAAGTCATGAAGTCCCCACAAAGCTGTACAAACTTGTGTGTGTTTGTCAACAGAGACATTGCTGCCCGGAATGTTCTGGTGTCTTCCACAGACTGTGTGAAACTCGGTGACTTTGGTTTATCCAGATATATGGAGGACAGTTCTTACTATAAGGGTAACAAAGACCAGACTGCTTTTAAAACCACAACAGTACAACATAATTGAATTCATATATATATATGTGTACAGTAAACACAGCATAACAGGGTGTCTTCAGTTTAGACCCAGTCTTAAGCTTTAAGATATAAGATATTTGAATCTCAAAGACATCTGTACTTCCGACATCTGTAAAAACATGAATATACAAGAGTTATAATTAGTGCAAATAGGCATGAATCAGAAATATGCTGAGTATTAAGATTCAGCGTCGCCTACTGGATATTGAAGGTTCATTGAAGTAGTTCAGCCAACGGACGTTTGTATTTTCAGCTTCTAAAGGGAAACTGCCAATCAAATGGATGGCCCCAGAATCTATAAACTTCCGTCGGTTTACCTCAGCGAGTGACGTCTGGATGTTTGGTGAGCGCTTTGCTTTTATTCTGAGAAGACATGAACATTTAACGATACTGTTCCTCCCTTCTTTTTAATGAATACGGTCCCTCTATTTTTAATAGCGTGTCTATTTAAACGAGCTGTTTATGTTAGCGGATGCAGTTGGCTGGTGAACTCCTGAGTGTCTGATCTATGGGTCTTCTGTCAGGTGTGTGTATGTGGGAGATTCTCATGTTCGGAATCAAGCCCTTCCAGGGTGTGAAGAACAATGATGTCATCGGACGAATAGAGAACGGTGAGAGGCTGGCCATGCCGCCCAACTGCCCCCCCACCCTTTACAGCCTGATGACCAAATGCTGGGCGTACGACCCCAGCAAACGCCCGCGCTTTACCGAGCTCAAAACCCAACTCAGGTGAGCGTCTGGTTGCGTTACTGATGTTTCAGCTGATACCCTGGATTTGTCTGTGGTTTCATTTCTCAGGCTCGACCACTAGGGGGCCCTGTTGAGCTTTTGAGCCAAAATAATATAAAGGGAGGGTAGGCGGGTTTTTTTTTCCAGAAACATTTTTTATTATGCTGGATGAAAGTCTCATGATAGCATCACCAAGTAAATTGGTCTGAATATATTTGTCTATATAATATAAAAATGATATATCTTCTGTAAAAGACCATAAAATGTTCATCCAGTTATTGTGTTCGGTCTGAATGCAATAATAGGACGTCCTCTTTGCTTGTCCAAATCTGTGAGACTATATTTGGTGAAAGAAGGAATGCTGAAGTTTTACAGTGCATGGAGAATGTGAGTCACTAACAATCTGCTGTGTGTGTTCCTCTGAGGAACGAGTCACACAGGATGAGAACACGAGGGGCAGTAAATGAAGTGAGGGGCAGTAAATGATGACTGAAACTGTTCTTTTAAATTGAAATCTCTTGAATCTCACTTTTGCTTATTTTCTGGCATTTATTTTTTAAGTCCAGTTTTCGGTTTTTCCAACCAAGTGGACATTAACTGGAAAATCTGGAAAACGTTCCCATGAGCACAGATGGAAAACTGGCTGCTACTGTGTGTCATTATCTCAGATTGATGCTGGGTCAGTGATTTATAATCTCTCTCTCTCTCTCTCTCTCTCTGTCTTTCTCCATGTCTCTCTGTTTTCCCGTCTCTCTGCAGCACTATCTTGGAGGAGGAGAAAGCACAACAAGAAGAGAGGTTTCGTATGGAGATGAGACGTCAGGTGACCGTCTCCTGGGATACGGGTAATTCAGATGAAGCTCCTCCCAAGGTGAGACAAAGTCCACATGTACTGCATTAATCACTTACATGGACCTACTTCATTATCTGCTAATAAAAGCTCAAAGTTCATCTTTAACTTCATGATAGCTGCTGTAGTTCAGAAACACTCCCTTATAAGACAGCACTGAGGTTAACAAGTAAATATCTGCTAATGCAATTCCAGCGCAGCAGATAAACACACAGTTACAAGAGGAGTGTTTGACACGCAGTATTTGATCACGAGTGTGTGTCCTGCTTCAGCTCGACTGATGTTTACAACATCTGCCACTTCTTGAAACGTATCATCCAGAGAGATTTGAGGCCGTCAGATGAGATCAGAGTTCTGCAGAATGAGAAAAACATTCCGCTCGGAAAAGACGAGAAATTGCTGCAGTTTTCCTAACATAGACTCCAGGGGCTTTAAAAATGCCTGATCTTGGACTTCAGACTTCTGATCTTCACTTGCTAATGAGTGACCTGACCTTGTATTGTGTTGAACTGCATTGGTTTCATATATACCTTTGTGATTTCACAGCCCAGCAGACCCGGATACCCAAGCCCTCGATCCAGTGAAGGCTATTTCCCCAGCCCACAACATGCTGGTCAGCACAACCATTATCAGGTAGCAGAACACATCGTTCCCAACACGGTTTCTCAATGGCTTCAATGAGAGCAGCTCATTTCCTGTGAGCTCTTCATAGACTTTAGATACATTCAGAGCTGAAAACACTTTCAAAGCCTTCAAATTCTTTTGTGGAGGAACGCAGATGTTATTTTAGTACGAGGATGTTTGTTAGTGGTTCTGAGAGGAAGTGTTTTTGAGTCTTCAAGCGAATGTTTTATGTGATCCATGTTTGGTGTTGCACAACAGCGGCTCATCTACATAAATACTGTTGAGGTAGATACAATAACAGTATTTTGATATATGACCTGAACTGTATGATTATTATTATAATCATTTTTTTTATTTTCGGCGTTATCATCATGATACAGTTAACAGCAAACAGAAACAGCATTTTTGTAAGATCACAAAAAGATTCATCATATGTTCTCTCACACTTTTCATCTGATCAGGTGTCTGGATATCCCGGCACACATGTTCCAGGTGCAGCGCTTCCACCTCAAGCCTCTGTGCTTGACCCTCATGAGACCTGGAACCATCACAGACAAGAGGTTCCTGTGTGGTCTCCTAACCTGGAGGTGAGTCTTACTCAAACCGCCGTTCACCAGCACGCCAAAGCGTGTTTAAACGCGTGGTTTCTGAAAATCATACCGTGTTGTGTCTGTCTCAGGATGGTGCAGCTCTGGGGCGGAGTCAGGGGATGCCCGCCCACCTCATGGAGGAAACGCTGATGAAACAACAGCAGCAGATGGAGGAAGACCAGAGATGGTTGGAACAGGAGGAGAGTTTTCTGGTACTGTCAGACACACCCACAACATCTGTTAGCCACGCCCATATCCCTCTCAGACACACCTACAATTCCTGTCAGACACACTCACAACTCCTGTCACCTGTCACACTGCCTTTCTCCCTTACTGTCTCTCTTTGTTTTGCTCTTTTTATGGCTGTTTTTTATCTCCATCCTTTAGTCACATGCTGTTGTTTCTGGAATTCATTATAGATTGTTGAGTAACTAGGTGTGTGTGTGTGTGTTATTTATAGCCAAAAGTCAGCAAAGCCTGACAAATCTGAGCAAAAGCTCCATTTGGGGGCATCCTTATTTGTTAAAAATATAGTAAATAAAGTTTTTTTAAACTGTAAAAATACAGAGGTTTTCTGATAGAGTGTGGGTTAGGTAATAGTGTTTATAACTAGCTGTGTATGAAAACACAAGAGGTCTGTGGAATGTCCCCATGTAGATAGATGGGTAAACGTGTGTGTGTGTTTGGCACTCATCAAGCGTGTTGTTGTTACTAAGAGATAGAAATGGAACAAAATGAAGAGGTCTCGTGCTTCAGGCAAGAGTCTTAAAAAACAAAGCTGTAAATCTGTATTGTGAATCTGCGACCAAAATCTGTCCTGCTTCAGGAAACGACCCTGTCAGTCAGAGAGCTGCAGCCGTTGGCGTCGTCTCAGCGCAGAACGTTCTCCAGCAACACAAACTATTTTATCTGCCGTATCTAAATCTCGGCCAAACTTTTGACCCGCTCCCAAGCAGCGCTTCTAGAGCGTTCCGCTGATGCATACTTGTGTGTTTCTCAGGGTGTGTTTATTTTAAACGCGAGGGTTCAGAAAAGTCTTTTGTGGGAGATTTGTTTTAAATGTCGCTGAGAACCATTTCCTGTGTACCAGGAGAGGCGTTTAATTGAGAGTTACCAGATCTGACACAGAAGTGATCTTTGCGGCAGGCTAAAAATGAAAATGTAGAATTATTTAGTCGGGAGAATTTCGTCGTGTGTTGCCGAATGATTTTCTGCTCCTTATTTTCTGGCTGGTGAAATCTGGGCCGTCGTTGGTCGGGTGGACGTTATTACTGATAGTTTAATTTGGCAGCGAAGGTTTGTGGGAATCAGTGGAAACCCGTGAGGTTCACCATGTTCTGAGCCTCTGTGTGCTCTTATATCATCTTATTTTGATTAGTGAAACAGGAAATAGCTTTCAGAAGGAAAAGCCAGGAAAAGATTGTTTAACAGTGAAAAGAAACATAACTGTAGTGTCTGCTATGTTCTAACAAACGTATTGAGCTGCATTGTGGTCACATTAAACCATTATTAGGGTTGGGAATCAAGAACGTTTAAAAGTGATGTATTTCTAATTGAATCATTAAGGAGCCGTAATTATTATGTTAATTACAAACTAGAACAGAATTATTAACGCTGTGATCTGTAACATTGCTTAAAAATGAACAAAAATCATAAGTTCATAATAACAATTTATAATTTGACAGGCCAGGTCCATTTTTGCGGGAAATGTCCATCTGTAAACAGACTATATCACATGTCCAGGTACAGTAGATGGTGCACTGTTTGTAACGTGTTCTTACAGCAAAATTTAAACTTCCTCGTCGTTGTTAAGAAAATAACTCAGTTATTAATTTCAGTTTCAAACAGAGATGAGGACAAAAAGGCTAAATTTACATTTTACTTTAATTTAAGCTTTAATTTACAGCTTCATATTCCTAAAATTCCCATTTCATTTAAAACTATCACAATCTTTGGTAGTTTTATCAAATAACTGGGATACAGTATGTCACACAGTTGAATACTGCACATTTTGTCAAATGTATTCGGTCATTTGTGTATTAATGCATAGAGAACATTCACAGACTGCGCAGTGTGTATATATAGCACACAACTTCCTTTTAAAAATAGGATGTAATATGTGATTCCAAACATACCTCTGTCTGCTAGTGTAGATTGTTAGTTTAAGATATTCAACAACACATACCAGGAGCTATTTTTCTGTTTATGTAAAACTAGTGAGTGTGAGGGAAAGTGTGGGGGCGGAGCTAGCCAAGAGGAGCAGATGTGAGAGAGAGAGAGAGAGAGACAGAAAGCGAGAGATGGATAAACAGAAGAGAGAGAGAGTGAGAGAGACGTATGTGGCTCTTCAGGCAGGACTCAGAGGATCTTACAGGCAGTTCATGGAAACTCGCACAACTCCATCTTTTCTCGCTGTAGCGCGGACACGATCCCTCGGGCGAGCGGGGCAGAGGATGCACCTCTTTAAGTTCTGTTTTGGAAAGCCGGTAACTAAACTTCCAGAGTGAGGACTGTGTTGGGAAGTTCTTGATGTGCTTCTTTTGGTTTTTGTTTAGTTTTTTTTGTATGTTTGCTGGGATAGAGTAATGGGTGTACAGTTTGTGTGTAAGTGGGTAGTCCGGTCACTGTGGAGTTCTAACATTGATTTGGTTACATTGATAAATGTCACAAAGATAATTCTAAATAGAAATACAGAAAGAATTCAGTATGTGAGCTGTATTCTTTACATGAATGTGCTGAATATTATATATCATTAGATAGCTGCAAACATCTGGAAATTTTGATATTTATTTCATGGAAATTTAAATGAATAAAACCACTGAAATTTCTAGAGTGAAGATAAATTTATTTCTAGTTATGCTCAGCTGAAAATTTAAGAATAATTATTCAGTAAAGCCAAATAACTGGATAAGAACTGGAAGAGTCACTTTTTGTTGAAAGTGTGGACCCTGATGCTAAAGGAAAAACTGTTTTTATTAGATAATCTGATGAAAAAAATATACGTATCTAATTATTAATGAGATGAACTTGTCTAATCTTGAACTTAAATATTTTACTCACCTCTCAGTTTTGCTGCGATTAATCTTGTATATATTAATGGTGAATTTTGTTTATTTTTAGAAACCGGAGTCAAGGAACTCTAGGGGCAGTATTGACCGTGAGGACGGCCCTCTCCAGGGACCGGTAAGTTCCCATAATTCCCTGCGTGTTTATGTTTCATTCCAGAG
>JAZGTJ010009773.1:0-18938 GCA_036877575.1 Botia almorhae
AATTATGTTTAGTAAATACTTGATATGTAGGTCTTGAAGACACACCCCATATGAGCTCATAATTCAAGGTCAAGGTTTACCTCTGCCGCGCCCAGTTGAGAAGCAGCGGAAGATGACCATCCTCATGTCCAGCCCCTCCTGGATCCAAATCTTGTTCATGATCCGTATGACCTGCAGGGTCAGCATGTCCTGCCGCAGGTCATCACCCGACTGAGGGAGAGACCACGAGGCCACAAGTGATGAAAATAAACATCTAAAAGCATGTTAAAGATAAACTGAGCTGTAACAAATGCAGCTGGTACCTTGAAGATGACGTTGATGTTGTCTCCCAGAAGATCCTGGTTCTGGAATGAGAGCTTGAGGGGAACTGCATTAGAGTTGAAGTAGGAGCAAGACTACACAGCAAGAGAGACAGACAGAGACGGGACTGTTAAGACTGAGAAGCTCTGTACAGAAGAAAGATTTCCACATGCTTTACAGACATCCCAGCTAACAGTTTTAGGTTGAAAGAATGTTACATTACTGCAAGAACATTTGATGAGAGAACGCAGAGAGAACTTTTAGAACATTAAGCAACATTCCCTGTTAGGTGGGATGGTTTGTACCTGTATGTTGATGCCCTTGACGAACAGGCCTGGATTGAGGGGAAGTCTGCAGCTGCTGTTCACATTGAAGAACTGTTTGACTTCCTCCAGTCCCTCACGGAGAATCGCCTGAACATCAGACAAACGTGAATCAATGTGGTGACCAGATGGTCTGAAGAACAGAAGACTCCTTAAGTTTTAACAATCCGTTTTTGGCACAGACCGTCTTCTTTTAAGCAAAGAAATAATAGAATTTATAAGAATGCTTCTTTAAGCAAATAACGTAGTAATTCTTGTAGGTTCCCATGATGCAACATACAAGAAAACGTGGCCACATTTACACCTGGTCTGTGTCTCAAATGTGTCTTCTGTGACTACTTGTGATGGAATTTTGATGGGAGGGTAAAAAGCATGAGAAGAATGTTAACACGCTGTTGGTGCCAAATATTCTTCAAAATCTGCAGCAATACGAATATGTTGATCTTTCCTGAGTGCAATGCATGACTGAGGAGAGTAGGCAGCTCTTTGTCTACAAATATGTGCGCACAAATGTTTTTGACATGATTAGACCACTCAGACCAGAAGAATGGCAGATGTAAACAAGGTTTAATTAACAGTACAACACAGTGAGGTCACAGCTGACCTGTCTGGATGAGGGCGAGGCATCTCGCACCCGCTGGGCCACCTTAGCCAGAATGGTGACCAGCCAACATTGCCGATCAAACTCCTCCCTCAACCCACGTCCAGAGCAGCAGAGCAGGGCTGCCAGGAGATACTGATACCTCACGGTAAACTGAGAGTCCTGGAGACTGTCTTTCAGTAACCTACATAGACAATGAACAGTAACTGTGTAGCTTATGCTTCCAAAACATTTACTGTAGGCTAACTATAAAAGCATCCATAAGACACTTTCTACACATTATATTCACTATAAACCATCACACGAATTTTATTTGTCTACAAAAAAAAAAAAAGTTAAAATTACCACTAGCCATTATCAACTACCCATGGTTTTCCAGTAACACAATATTCATAAAGGATTTGAGATCTACTGACTGATTCTAGAGAAAACACTACCTCATGTGAACAGGAGGTGGAGCTGTGATCCAATTTCAAACACCCACCACACAATCAGTGACAAATCTACATCTACATGGCTTATTGCGCCGTAGGAAAATCACATTCGCTATGGACAACAGTTCTATCATCCAACTGCATCACACTGACACAGCAGTTTAACGCTGACAATTGAAATTTAAGAGGGTGAGCTAGAAGGACTTAAATTCTCAGTACACGCGTTCTCTACAGGACTGTATTTTTCATTAGAATCTGAGGGCGGAGGACGCACCAGAAGAGATAGTGAGCTACTCGCACATCCCCCACGGCCCTCCTCAGCAGAAACCTCACCAGGTGACTGTCCAAATAACACTCATACTTCAGAGCCTGTATGACAAACAGAAAGAGAAAGCATTTGAGAACCTATTATTGAAGAGGAGGGAGAAATAAGACAAAACAAAAATGAGGAAAGAAAAGAAAGAGGTATAATGTAACCTAAAATAATTGGGAAAGGACAACATGCTTGGACAAAACTAGAATGGAATAAGGGCAAGGGGAGGAGGAAGTGGCCCCGTTACCTGCACTAACTGAGGAAGGAAATCTAGAAGCTCGGGATCAGAGATGGAGTCCATCCACTGCACAGCTGTGCGTCTGCACTCCTGATCTGGAAACCTGGTTTGGAAACATTAAAACAACGCTGAAGGCCGATTCAGACTGCAACTGCACAACAACGTGACTGGGAAACACAACTGACACTTTCACACTGACCCCAAAAAGGTCTGTTACCAAACTGACCAATCACAGCTGTTGCGGGCTAGGAAGTGCACGACAGGAAGCTGCAGAGGCCATGCTAATGCGGACGGCACTATTTAGAGCTAAAGGCAAACGAATGAGGTAAAAAAACAGCTGAAGATCCTGCTAAACCAGCTGCTCATGAGAGATAGGTTGTTGATTTCTAGACGGTTCATTAGTAGTGTTAAAAACCTGAAGGTAGAAGATGCACGGGGGGGGGAGAAACGGGTAATACCAGCTTAAAATACTCAAGCTAAAGGGAACTATTAAAATCGAGTAAGTAATTACAGAGAGTGGGATTTGATTTGATATCTATCCTGGCTTCTGTGCTTGCGCACATGCGAGTAGACCGTGAAGAATGAACCTTTCATTTCGTCCAGAGCACATCAGCTTGACTGCCAACACAAGGACAGTCAAGCTCCACTTAGCCTCCAGCTAAACAACAGAGCTAGCGGTTGCCATGGTTACCACAACACTCACGTGGCGTTCAGCAGGCCTAGAGCATCCAGGTGGTTCATGCACGCCCATTGGCGCAGCAGGGCGTAGATGTCGGGCAGACACGCCCACTCCCAACTGGGTGCGCTGGCCAGGACCAGCGGCAGTCGACTGG
Source organism: Botia almorhae (assembly GCA_036877575.1). Lineage (NCBI taxonomy): Eukaryota > Metazoa > Chordata > Actinopteri > Cypriniformes > Botiidae > Botia > Botia almorhae. The sequence continues at coordinate 3,043 of JAZGTJ010009773.1, forward strand.
CCTCCGCGTGGCAGAAATAACGCTTCTCCCAGAGAAGGCGCCGGTCCTCCGGAGACAACCTGCATACAGACCAAAGCAAAGAATGAAGGACACCAGACGTTAGCAGATTGTTCTTAGGAAACGTGATCAAAATGTCAGTAAGAGTGGAGAAATCAATAATGGGGTTCTTCAATCATTTGGGAGACCTGGAAATGAAGTAACAGCCATTCCAAGCGAGTGCTCAAGAAAACACAACAGCAATATCCTGAGAGACCCAGTCACAGGTTACAACCTACAATCTACAAGCCAACAGGCCAACAGTCCAGAAACATGATTATCTAATCTGATATGAAAGGGAGCAATCTTCCCATCTTCACAAGATTTAATAGTCGTTCCTGTGTTTAAGACAGCAAAACGTGCTGAAGAAGGTCAGCGCGTGGGCTCTCTCTGCAGCAAAGCATGGAAAATAACCAAACTGTATCTCTGCGTAATTTATGCTGCCTGTTTTCTTCTACATTGATGTAGCAGACCCTGAGGTCTGACTCAGGAGGTAAACACTGCAGGAGCTCAATTCCAAGAAAAACAGTCATGTTTTTTGCATGAATAATCACGAAAACACGAAGGACAGACAAAAATGCAAGCTAATGAAAGCTAATGAAGCTATAACCTGAACACTGAAGAGTCACTCATGCTTACAAGTATGCAAAAAGACAGATTACTTAAATATGAGCCATTGCCACGTGTGGCAATTACTCATTGGTTTACACCAGCTTCATGCACTCATTTGAATGGCAACCTCATTAGCAAGTCAAGTCAGGTCTTGGGGCCGGACATCATTTGTGAAATCAGATGCACAGACTCACAGCACTAAAACAGATCCACCTTAACAACGCAGCTCAGCTCCTTCTACAGTGCTTGTCTGCTGGCTTATGAAGTCATGTTTGGGGAGTGGCCTCTCCCTCTAGGGATGACAGCCGTAGGGCAGGGCCCTCAGATCACATTACCTCCATGCCTGCTGGATCACAACCATACAGTCATCAGACAGCTCAATGGATTGGGGGAAGGGTTCACGAAGCTTTATATGGTCACACCCATACTCTTCACAGCAACATGCATGCATCATTTGAGGACTACATATTCCACAATTCACATGGGGACTTGTATTGATTTCTGATTGCAGTTGCCCCAGGCAACTCTGTTATCCATCTGTGAATCAACTGCAAAATGAAAGTACAATTTAACCATCAACCCCGATTAGAGTTTACACTCCGCTCATTCACTCAACCTTTGATCTGAGAGCTGGAGACAATTTATGACTGAATATTTCCAGGCTGGTGTGGCTCCAGATTTTACACTGCAGCAAATGTTTTAGAGTTCCACCGAGTCTGAGCACCAGAGGCAGAGAGCAGTAGAAAAAACAGAGAAAGAGAGGAGGAACAGGGAGCAGCTAGAGAGATCCACATCAGCTGCCTACAGCTGAAGGTAACAAAGTGATTATTGTAAAGCACCAAGCCCTGTGGAGCACCAGCCATGTCTTCATATTCCAAACATGGGAAATTGAAAAACAATACAGGGCTAATCCATGAAAACTGAAAAAAGACACACACCTTGTGAATTTTTAACTGATTGGTATATATACACACATGGCACCACCTCAATACTGTGTGCGTGTGTACTACTCCTTCCTGTTCTCCTTCCCCTCCCCCTGTCTGATCTCACCCAGACTACTGTTCTCACGTCTCAACCTTTGACTTCACACCAATGCTGCTGTTCCTCCCACTGGATCAGATGGGGCGGCAGACAGGGAGGACAAAGGGAAGAGGTGAATGCTGGGTGTTCTCCCTACTGAGACAAGAGGATCTGTCACCAACTGGCACAGCAGTCTGCTGCTTATCTTCATGCATGTCTGAGATCAGCTTCTCAACATCACAGAGTTTGTTCGACCTCTGCTCCCACACGGACACGCTCGTTTGGAAGCGGAACAGAGATTTCACGCAGTGACGCCAAAATATGAACGATGAGTAACGACAGCTGAATCTGAATTTCGAAACATGAGCTGGAGAACTTCAGATCTACCTTGACAACCCTTCTGGGCTGAAAATCAGGATTTTTTTTCATTATTTTGGCCATTTTTTAGAAGACCAGTGGATCAAATTATGAACTTGTGTGCTGGTCTAAATGATCAACTGAATTCCCTGTGATGGCAAAACAGTCACTATATACATATTGCACCAGAGAAACAAACATGCAGGTGAAAGGACACGGATCCTTTATCAATGTTTACCACCCAAACCAGTTCACAATGACAATACCCACTTCATACAGCGCCATTTCAGGGCTAAGCCAGAAAGATCAAATGACATGTGAATAATGGGTTTTAGAAGGTTCAAAAGCTCAGCATAAACCTAATGAACTGTTCCTTTATATGTATGGGAGGACATTAAGCTTCAATACTCAAACGTATAGAATTTCTGTAGCTGTTAAAGTGCACTTAAGGTAGCACTTTTAATTATGTCTTTTTAAATAAACAAAAGTAAAGTTAAAATGTCTTTGTGTCCCATCAGAATAGGGCGATATTAATGCGAATGAATCAGCATTTCAGAAAAATGATTTGTGCAATAAAAACATTAAATGATGCAGGTAAGCAGATAATGGCATCAGGACACAGCAGAAGCTCAAGCGGATCAGACAGCTGACTCACCAGAAAAGGGACTTCTTGTGCAAGACATCGTGTAGCTGTCGCTGACAAGCCTGGTCCAGACGGGAGAAGTCATACTGGGGGCTAAACTCAGCAGGAGGAGGGGTGCTAAAACGCACTTCGAATGAAGAAGTGGGAAAGTCCACCTGAAAAGACAAGGGTTTGGTTGAGAACATGGTTTTAATAATAGAGGATGTAAAAGCTCCCAGGAGAACTGTCGAAAGACAGACTTATGAGCCTAAAAAACCCCATTAAAACATCTATACGGCAACATTATCTCTACTAGACTCTGCATGGCTCCCAGTATATTAAAGCTTGGGACCAAATGCTCCAAAGTTTCTTAATCAAAACAGCACCACCAGTGTGATCTATGACAATAGTACACTGAAGGGCTGAGATCATCAAAAAACAACAGCTATCAATGGTAAATCTTCTCCGGCTCATGGGTTTTAAACATTGGATCATAAACTTCCAGATTTCACTCTAAGTAACTATTAAAGTGGACCATCATGGCTGGCAGCTGTTAACATGTGTGCTAACAGCCGTAACGAAGCTCCTGGATGGGTAGTAGCCAATGAACAGCTAAGGCTTTCACCTTAAACACGCCAAATTAAACGGCACTGACAGTAAACATTAATGTCACAGATCCTGAACCTAAACCCACAACCACATGGACCCAGGAAACCATATTAGCACAATATAAATGGCCTTCAATGAATACAGACATCTGGGTCTGTTTTCACACTTGGGCATCTGTCAGTCCAGGTTGAAATCCATCCAATCATCAATGCCAAATGCCTCTCGGCATCACACTTCATCTATTACCAGAGCTGAAGACGCCACAGCTAATCAACACCAAAGTCCCTCATTAATTTCATGACCTTCACACCAGGTGTTCCATCTGGGCCTGTTGTTATGCACTGCACTCAATTCTAATGACCTTTTGGGGAACGTTAGTTCACTTGGCGGCCATCTTGTTAATGCCCTCGGCAGCTTTATTCTATGTGGACAATAGGCATAGAGGTACAACTCCTATTTAAATAGTTTCATTGAAATTTTAACTAAAAAAAATATTTTACTTCCTAGAGGAAATGCATCTGATTGGCTGCTTTCTTTGAAAGGCAGGACTTCTATTCCTATAGCTGCCATCCTGTCATCTACACTTTCTCTAATTGATTATGCTTTGTGACTGGTTTATGCCCAGTTTATAAACTCCATCAGCAGCATGTCATGAACTAGTTTGTTCAAAGCAGCAGAATAAATACTTATATAGTGGAACTTGGCAAGGCGTGAAGATCTTGAACAAATCACCAAGAACTTCATGAAAAGAAGAGTGGAAAAAAGACTGTGAATTAGGTCACAGAATTTAAGCGAAAGGAGAGCAGCAACAGACAGAAGAAAAGAGAGGCTAAATAGATCTACACATTACTCAGGAGTTTTAATGAGCCCCAGATGTGCCATTAGTCCCAGATGCATCTTGGCGGAAGGGCAGCTGAACGGACAGATTGCAAAGCTTGACTGAAGGGGGAAATCTACCACACACTGAATAACCCCGGCACCTAAAGAGGGCCAGAGCCTACTGAATAGGCACAGGCCCAGGCTGCGCTCCCAGTTTAAACTGCACAGCCCACTGCCCTCAGACAAAGCCGTGCCGTTCGGGTACAAAAGAGGCCTGTTGGCACTGCCATGGGCCGGCTTGGCACACAGGGACAGCAGAAAGAAGAACGGGGTCTGTAGGGTGGGAATTTTACAAGGGCCAGGATTGGCATGAGGAGAAACCACATGCACGTGATTTACCGTGCAGATTCAGACAGTAATACCGGGGGTGCTGTTTACAAAGAGGCGGTATGAAATGTTACATTTACATGTATGCATTTGGCAGACGCTTTTTATATTGCATTGTACTATACATTGTTTCTGAGTATGTGCAATCCCTGGGATCGAACCCATGACCTTGGTGTTGTTAACGCCATGCTCTAACCACTGAGCTGCAGGAAAGCACAGGAATGTTACATCTGAATGAGTGAGGAGGATATTAATGCACATGGAGGAAACTGTGACTCATGGTGCACACGCAGGAGTGTCAGAGCTCAGGTGTTTGTGACAACCAAAGACGCAGATGACCAAAACTGTGCCACTTTAAACAAAGAACTGAGAAAGCAGGAAGTTTAGTTTATTGTCAGAACAACGTTTAGGGGTTAATACTCTACTGCATGAAATAAATCAAAACTGGTTTCACGTCTAGCTGTTTTCAGCACGTTTTCTCTACACATCAAAACAGCCTCAGGCAAAACGATATCCAGAGTTGAGATTTTTGTAACAGTCCTTCTCTCTCTCTCTCTCTCTCTCTCTCTCTCTCTCTCTCTGCAGAGCTATCTGACCTACTTTCAGGACCTTCTGCAAGCACCAGGACAATCCCTTCCTACATTTCCACCAGCCCAACCCAATCAGCACCAAAGTTATGATGAGTCCACCTCATGACACCTCAGCCGATACACAAAACATGTAATCTTATATCTAACCAGGCACATACTATTAAAAACATATTCCACTTAAATACCAAATATCTTTGTGTATCCTTTAACTTCACAAAATCCACAAACCACCTGCATTGCACAAGAATATGCGTAAATGACCTTAAGACAAAAGGAAAAAGTGTGACTGTTTGTTTTAAACAGGAAGGCTTGATAATGGCCTATTTGGCACATTGCAGCCTCTTTGATAAAAGGCTAATTGACCAATATAAAAGCAGACAGCAAACAAATGAGTGTGTGTGGGGAAAAAAGTAGTGCGCGCGCAAGTACATGCGAGTGGCTTACAAAGAATTCATGTGAGTCAGAGTCAACTGTAACGGATTAAACGAGATGAGCACAAGAACGTTTACTGTATGATACACGCTGGACTGAAAGAAAGACTCAACCTGGAGGATCACGCTGTCAGGCTGGCTGAAGTTGGGTGTGCTGGACCGAGCGTTTCCACTGCCTGGGGTTGAAGGCCAAAGACCGAGCAGTTTCCTCCCACACGTCAGAACACTGAGGAAGAGGGAAAAACAGCCTTGCTTAAACAACACCTAACATCCGCTTAAGAACCAGCAAAACAAGCAACAACAGGATATGGACAAGGATGAAGTATAAATACATACAGGCATGCTTGGCCCACACTAAGCTCATTTTTTACATTTATCTTACAAGCGAAGGTAAATATTTTCACTAGAAATGCAATACAGATCCCTCAAACATGTCAACCTCCTCAATAACTGGAAAAACACTCATAGCACTTGCATAGCACAGCTGTTGAGTAAATCGTTTCTTAAAGCTTCAGATTCCTGGAGATGGAAGTCGTAGGTGACTTCATACAAAACGCCTTATGCCTCATGACCTAGATTTAAAGCTATTTAGTTGTACTTGTCTTCAGCTGCAGTTTAATTAAATATTTCTTTTCGGCTGCTTTAAAATCATTTTGTCCTTCAAAATGTTTTTTTTTAGATTGGCACCAGTGCCAAAGACAGAATTACAAATATGTTCCTGTGTGGTTTACACACACTTCGTACTTTTCACTATAGCTTTTCTCCCACAAAACTGATACAAAGACCTTCTTATTTTAGTGTGTGTGGTTGTTGTAGGCCAAAAACAAACACTTGGAGAAGTTGGTCTGTTCAACACCACACCTGATTTACTGTAGGAGGTGAGTATCAGCAGAACTCTAGTGTTTAAAGAATCTGCTTTCATGCCCTCCAGTAAGTGACACTCGCTACCATTATACCATTAATGTCATACCATTATCATTAATGACAAATGCACAAGCTTGTTAACGAATCGGATCCATTCTTACTGTCTGAAATTAAATAAGGGCATGGTGACCCAGCCCAGAGCTTCCATATTGCGCTTCTGCTTGCTCTTCTCCTCCGCACCTCCAGGGGGTGGTAGAGGGGTGGCATATAGCGTCACAGTCAGCTGCGACTCCCTGGGCAACTGGTTGATCTGGACGGGGAAGCAAACTCTGTATTTTCAAAAAGATGAAGATATTAAAGTTAGATTCTTATGTAATTCCCCATTGGAAGCATATTTCTGAATTGGTCATGTTTAGAATAAGACACCCCTTATTTGCTCACACTGCAAAATAATGTTTGGCAGTACAAACGTAACACTTTGTTCTTAAAACTAGGTTTTGTAAATGAAGCCTTGTTTATTTTGGAACACCTACACTCTAGGTAACTATAGCGCATATACACCTACATACCATAGCCTAAATATATTTACAAGGAAGAAGAAAATAAATTTGCATCGCCTTGGTATTTTAGTAGACAATTCTACAACGAGACACAGGAAGCTGAACTGGATGAGATATTTTAAAACTGTCGCCTGAAGTACCTGGTAAACCAACAAAGATCTAACAGGCATTCAAACAGAGCTTTGTCCTGAACAATTGTCAAGAACAACCTATTCAACAACTCATTCAACCACAACCCTTTGACAAACTTCAAAAGGATTGTATTCGGACAAGTGTGTAGCATGTATATAGGGTTGGTGTGAGCTCACCTCTGATCCCACACCACCAGGTGGAAGAGATATTTGCTGACCGACTGTTTACTGGTATGCTGGGGGGCACAGAGCTCCACTGCCCCATGGGTGAGCGAACAGGACAGGAAGAAATTTTCATAGCTGTTGATGTGTTTGAGACAAACGGTGAGAGATCAGCAAAATTTACATCTGAAAAGGTCTTAAAGAAACAGTACACCCCAAAATGAAACATGTCATCTTTTACTAACCCTCATGTCTTTTTGTTCTCTTATCTTAAGGATCTGACATTCACTAAATGAAGCCGTTTGTAGTGTGCGTGGTGCTTGTAGGCCACAACAGACTTGCTGAAGTAGGCCTGTTCTAACCACCACGACTGCTTTACTGTAGGAGGTGAGTATCAGCAGAACTCTAATGCTTAAGAGTCTGTTTTCATGCCCTCCACCTAGAATGTCATGCATAATTTATACAGATTACATTTATGATCGTTTTGTGGTGCTTTTATCCTTTTTGAAACACTATACATTCTTCAAAATTTTGCCTTTTGTTTTTCCACAGATGAAAGGGGCTCATACAAGTTTGGACTGAGGGCGAGTAAAGGATGACCGTCTTTTTTTGGTGAACTGTACCTTTAAATGTCAAATTAAAGCACTGACTCTTTCATTAAAGATGAGGCGTGTCAAGATAGCGGTGTCAAAAAATAAGACGCACTAATAAGGCTGCGTGCATGCGACGTAATGAAATTGTCGCTATTTTTTGATCATGGAGAAACCACAATCCCCATTTGACCTGTACGACTGTTTACTTTCGGATTAAGAAGTCAAGTGTGCTAAACTCAAACACGCTTTTGTATTTGCATTTACAAGCTCGGTTAAATAGCTGTGGAGATCGTGTCACCATTTTCCACCTCAGTTCTCTTAATCTCAAAATGATCCAATGTTATCCTACTGTTATCTGTAATTCTCTATTTAAGCGCTTAGAGACTTCTAAATGAGAAACTAACTCTCCAGAGCTTAACATAAATGGAAGCAAAAACATTCCCAAGCTAAACGGAATACCAGAGGGGGGTGGGGGAAGAACAACAAACCAGTGACATGCTAGTGTTACTAGCCTAGAATATTAATTCAAGGATTCCCTCCAAAAGGAAAAATAGCATAAAAAATGTGCTTACTGTCCTCTAAAACCTGTTTAGTGTGCACTAACAAGTGCTCATCTAAATGACTAATTGCTTAAACCAGATGGCTTGCAAGACGGCATCAACCCTCCATCACCGCTACACAGGTGCCTGGTGCCTAGACTGCCCTTTACAGGTCAAAGGTCAAGCAGAGTTCTCATACACTCTTCTTTGTAATGGTTCGTTCCCCATCAGCATCAGTTTCACAGGGACACAAAGAGCACTAGTCCAGGTCACTGGGCGGGAGAGACCATTCCCATGATGTGCGGGGGAGGGGGAAGGGCTGTATTATTTTATCCCTGCACGGCCGGGCGAGGTGTGGTGAAATGTAGGGCTGGCCAGCATCTGTCACGACACTGGAGAAAGCAGTTGCCACAGTTCACTTATTTTGTGCTGCTCCGGGTTAGAAAATAAGGGGGAGAAAAGTGGGGGGGAAAGGTAGGGCATTTAAAAGATCTCACGCTCTCTGCAACAGAACTCCAAATAATCCTGCTGGATTACTGAAGAGGATCAGTGGTGTGGACAGCTGGACGATAGCTGCATTTCTGATTCCTCTACTTCTGTCTGCTGTCATCTTTTCCTATTGTCTAATCATTTCCACTGGTCTCGACGCAAGCATGCAACATTCAGTTTTTATTCACACCATCTTGAATATTTCAGCCACACTGCAGCATGTAAGATGATACGCTGAAAGATAGTCTCAAAAACCTGTAATTCCAGATCGCTAATCTGTTTGCGTGTGCAAAACAAACAAGACAACGTTCCCTACCGCAAACTCGCTTAACCCTACAACACGATCTGCTTTCTTACGGTCTACAACGCTGAGCAGGTATTGTAAAAATGTTATTTCAACATACCAAAGACATTTAACAATAACATACTACAACTGAAAACTTTACATTTTAGTGCTTAACTTATGTACCATGCTTGAAAGGTATGCCACTAAAACCGTGATTTTTACAGAATGAAGAAACCAAACAGAGAAAGATAGCGATACCTCGCAGCCCACGTGATGGGAACGCGATGGGCCGCGTACACGCTGAAGGACAAGACGTTGGTGACCATGCCAGCTTCCTGTATGGGGGCCGTGGCTCTGCTGCTGTGCGGCATGGTGTGGAAATTAGCATTGAAAGTGCTACAGTACAGCTCCACCAGATCCAAGATGGCTGCCGTCAACTTTTCTACTATTTTCGCTGTTAAAGAAAAATAAGGCCCCCATCAAGGATCACAATACTCAATTCTGATTGGTCAAATATTCTGTCCTATACAATTTCTAGTAGTCTCTTGTAGAAATGAACACTTCATGTACATTTACTTGGCAAACAGACATGTAATTAGACAACGTACGGTCGACTAATTATTATTATACAATAAATACTCTCAGGATGACAAGACCCCTCACTTACACAAGTTTAAGAGAGCAATGATTACGAATCTCTATTAGTAATATGAAAAGGAGTAAGGCATTTGGGCTTAAAAGTGTGTTTAAAGCAATAAGCTACGACGACACCATATTCCTGTCCATGAATATAAAGTCTAATTTTAAAACTCTGTATAGGGTTTTGTAGCCATAGCAACAAAATATTTGCAGATTTAAAAAAAAAAAAGCAGGATGCTTTATTATTTATCAGTTATTTGTAGGCTCAATGGAAGGTTAAAATGAGGAGCATTAAAATAAGAACGACCAAGGCTGCCTATCCTTCCTGTTTATTCCTATCTGTGATCACAGACTTCCTCAATGCTACTTATATACACACTAACAATGAGACACTCGCATCTTTCTCAGCACATCCTCATTTCCAGCCACACATTCTGGACACACTTGACTGAATTAATGTTTCTCATGATGGTATGACGATGCGCATGTTCATTAAATGAACTTCATAGAAAGTCTACATGTGAAATTAAAGAACTTTGTTTTTATCTTCAAATGGACCAAAGCATCCCAAGATGCACCTTATACTTAATCATACTTTCCATCCTTTGGTTATTTCATCACATTTACATTTTACATTTAGGCATTTGGCAGACGCTTTTATCCAAAGCGACTTACAGTACATTATACTATACATTGATCATTATACATTGAGTATGTGCAATCCCTGGGATTGAACCCATGACCTTGGCGTTGTTAACGCCATGCTCTAACCACTGAGCTACAGGAAAGCTAATGAAAGCTAATCACGTTAATGACTTTACTGTCACTTCAGAATTTGGAAGTGTGTGTATTGAGCAGGTGTGTCCAAAGTGTTGACTGGTAGTGGATTGTTTAATCTATGCCTCAGTTTGACGAAAAGGTCAAGAAGTGCAGCATGACAAGCAGTACGGTACCTCGGTTTTCTTTCTTCACCAAAACACTGACATCCTATGAAGGCAAACAGAAACACACAGACACATAAGTGTACATAACAAAAAGACAGCCACACAAACTGTCATTTCTCTAATGGAAATGAAACCTCTGCAAACCAAAAAAAACATGCTGGGGTGGAACACATTTCTAGCAAGATTAGCAGTTTTTAAGTGATGGCGGTTTAAGCAAAGCAAAGAAAAGATTCTGCTAGATCATTTGAGAAACAGGAAGCAAACTGCAGCAAAAACTGCTGTTCTGCAGTAAAGCGCGTTCACACGCAAAACGGCAACAACAATTGGCGCGTTAAAGCCACAATCTGTAACTTGTCTCTCTATCGCCATCTCTGTATGAAATATAAAATCGCAGTATGCTGAAGTCAAACGAAACCAAACCAACATTGTCCTGGAAACCAAACCTGACAGCTAAAATTATAAACTATTATTAGAAACTGCGAATTGGGGTAAGGTAAGGAGACAGTTTTAACCCTGATCCATTATGTACTTGTTCATTTTTAACCAAATAGTTACGGACTGCTTTAATGTGCCTATCAAACGCTGCATGTTGTGTGTGAGAGAAATACAAAGACACCACCTTCTGTACTTTAGGCTGCAGTCTACAGGGACATGCAGGCAGCTGGTTTAGGGCAGCAGTGATGTCGGGTGTTTCAACAGCTGCTAGAGAGCTGCACAGGGCCTTCACTGACTGCACCAGTCGTTCTACATGCAACGGCAACTCAACCTGCAAGAGATCACGAGAAACGTTAGAGGAACAAGCATAGCGACAAACAGACTGTGTGTATTTTTGTTTTGTCTGTGTGTATTTTTGTTTCGTCAGCTAAATATGCAGAGACTTGTTAAGCAAGTTATTCATATGTTAATTTTCCTAGTGTAAACACTGTCTCGCTATCAAAACATTGCTCTGTTTAAGAATCCTGACCAGCCCGACACTACAAACACTGACATAACCAATGGCAGAGGTTTGGGGCAAGGCTACCCGTTTGTCCAATCAGCTGAAGCCAAAGTGTTTGGGGAAAACACTCGATACATTTGGAATTCTACTTGGTGACGCCAGTGGCACAGAAATGACTTGACCTTTAAAACATCAAACTGATAATGTTTGTAATAAGTTTACCTCAGATAAAAGGAAAGACTCTGCCTCATTGTGAAAGGTATCCAGAAGTAATGTCAAGGCCTCCCTGTATCACACACACAAAGCAGTATGATGCATCAAACAGTGTTCAAACTCAAAGATACAACAGTCTAAGCCTCTTGATCCCTCACCTGGTCACAGTCTGTTTCACTGGCCTTTCCTGCAGAAGAATACTATGGTTCATGGTGGATTGAGTCTCATCATCTTCTGGCTTTTAAACAAAAATACCATTTGCACATGAACAAAAGATGCAAACATTCAAGAACTCGCACAAGATCTAGGTTCACATTCCACATGTAACATTCCAATCATACTACATTCATTGTACTCTAAATGCCAAACTATTGCTCTGATGCCTTCAAATGAAACGGAACCTTTTCTGGAGTTTCCCTATGAGAAGATGTATACACCTGACTAGGGCAAAGTGCACTATATTTCTTAAATGTTGCCCATTTTTGACGGTTCTGGAAGGATCTTAAATTACACACTCAAACCTGCGACTCGAGGTTTTGTACAGAACTTTCAGAGCACACCCACAAGATTTGTTGGTTTTAGGTCTAAAGGAGGTTTCCTACAGGTGCTTCCTGCAGCTTCAACTGTTCGAACAAAAGCAAAACAAGCTGGTGGGTTGCTAATCCATCTGCTGTCAACTCTGATCTTACCGTTCGGGTGAGCTCCATGTTGATGGAATTTCTTTTGATCAGAACGAGTCTGATGTCCCAGTCAAACTTCAGACACTGCTGGATGTACTCGAAGCACGCCAGAGTCTGATTGCTTAGCAGAAAGGAGACAAGAAAACCTTAGACTGCAAGCTTTGTTCATTTCTTTGCTCCATTATTGAATTTAATGCTATTGAGGAGAAAAATTAAAGTGAAAAAGCCACCAAACATTGTATATTGCTTTCCAATCTCAATCTTTAGTGCCCTTAAATACCCTCACTGTAGTAGAGCTACAGTTAAACAGGATGAGAGCACACCAGTTACAAAGAATTATACTCTATTAGGGCAATGAAAGTCTGTACCTTACCCTGGTTTATTGGCTTTAAGACCACTTTTGATCCTGGGTTAAGAAACATTTCACACTTCACACAGAGTTAAACAGTTATAAAACCCCACCTCAGTACTGGGTACAGGTCTTTCCGTTTTGGACAATATATTCGAAAACAAAGCAGCTAGAATGTAACATGGAATTACAACCAACAACCAATCACAAACTAAACCACGCTTGCGGCATTAAATATTCATGTGCCCTGCACAGTTACAGAAACTTTCACAAGCTGTTAAGGATCAAGTGAAAGAAAAACAAGTGATGGCAAATGTGATAATTTATATTTGGAGCACTGTGCTTGTCCAGTCAATATCATTCACCTCAAACATGTAAATAAGTGTTAACACGGGGTTCACTCATGTAGAATGTCAATTTGATCACCTAGGCTTGCTTACTAACCCAACATATTACAATGACCTGAAGCTGTAGCATAACATCTTACAGAAACCCAAATTATTCACCAGTTATAGTGGTTACAGTACTAAAACATGATTTCCTGCACCATTGACATTGTGCTTGGTTTCATTGTCTGACCCAAAAGGCCTCCATGATTGAAACGGTTTATTGTTCTGAAACTAAAGCATATTTAACAACCACACACACACACACACACACACACACACACTTTGCACAACCCCACACAAGCACCCAGTTATCAGGAAAGGACACACTTCCTATCACACAGCTGCAAAACTAAACCAACTGAATAAAGCCAAAGCAAAACCAACCATCTGAAACACACACACACACACACTGAACAAAATCACACCTGCTTGCCAGATACATGAACAAGGCTTATTCTGCCCTTTAACAGAAATGATACTGCAAACCGATTACATCAAAGTCAAAAATGTCAAGTGGTCGTGTCAACCCAGTGTGGTGAAAGCGAACCGCAGACATAAGCAAAGCTTGTTTTAATACAACCACAATTGAAGGTCTTCAGTTATATGACAAAGTATTCAGACCACAAACCGAAAATCTTCAGCTCTTTTCCTTGTTCCCCCTGGAATAGACCCATTTCCACCCAAATGGCTGTACAATGGAAGTGCTTGTAAAATGTAGTTCATTATGCTATTGGCTGGGAACTTTTTAGCAACACGCTGCACATTGGCAGGATGCAGAGGACAGTTTATTTTTTTGTCCTTGTCGCTTTGAGAGGTCTTACATCAGCTCACTCACATCCTTGAGCCAATACAAGGTGGGCATAAAGCCCCTAAAAAAATAAAAAAAGACCACCAAAAACTGTCGTCAACAAGCTTTATGAGATGAAGACTACATTATAAAACGACCAATCTGCTGAAAAGTCCAGCATATGTTTGGTTTTGGTTGCTGGTCACCAGCATCGTATGCTAGTACACTGAAGTCCTCATGAGGCTAGCTAAACCAGCAAGAATTCCTCATTCAACCAGTCTTATCAGAAAGACCATGCAGAGCATCACCAAACCAGCATTAGCCACCCTGGTCAAATCCTGTCCTTCATCCACAAAAGAAAGGCTCGTGCAGTCCACTTTTCCAAACACTTACTTTTTGAGGAACTCTGCTTGGCCGCAGATCTTCAGCAGGTAGTCATCTACATCGATTAGATCCAGATCATCATGGGTGTAGCAGAGAGTCTGATAGATCAGCAGGTCAATGGTTGAGGATCCTGATGAAGACAAGAACATTTCTAAATGACAAAATTCAGTGCTGGGGAGACACATTTTCATAGCATGTCAATGGGTTTAGAACAATGTGGTTATCTAAAAAGAGTTCGGTTTTAACAGTTATGCATGATGCTACATTATATTAACTTTGGTAACATTGAGATGATTCAATTTAGTGTAGTGTTAGCTGATTCACCCAAGCGAACATTCGAACTAAATATTTGGCTAAATGCTATACATATACGTATATACACATGTACACCATTTTAAAAAATAATTTTATTTGAATAAACTTATTGATTACTACTGTTAAACATTAGCTTAAACTGCAAGTTACTCATTTAAAGTAACTTCCACAACTCTCAAAAGAAAAGGTCGTCACTTAGTAACAAGAGCTAGTGGAGACGGTTTCTTACACAAAGAAACAGATAAAGGGCGCAGTGTGTCTCAAAAGTGTCCATTTATCTATAGCTAGATCAATAAGAGGCCATCAATTAGCGACATCACTGGGCTGACCTTCCAGGAAACGCACGTCGCCAACCGCCCCACCAAATTGGCACGTACTGATCTGAATACAATTGGTGGGTAACAGACAGAAAGGAAGAGACATAGGGAGTCTTCCTTCACACCAACATTTGTCACTACATACAGGATGTGAAAGGAACGGAGGTAGGGATAAACCAGAAAAAGGTTAATCCACCCTCCCCCACCTACAAATTACAACCCAACAGGGCAAATGCACTGCAGTGGGGGTCACAGTAGGACACTGAGAAAACACCCCTCTCTCTCTCTCACTCGCTCACTCACTCACACCTCATTTCTCCTCGACTCTCCCAGTAATGAATTGAGCAGCTCTCTCATAACATGACATATTTCATTTTTTAGTTTGGTCTGACACAGATAAAGTGATGGCAAGCGTCTGAGACACAGAGGACAAAATGGAGGGTGCAAAAAATAGCTATGATGAATTGATTTTGAATTTCACAAACGGGTGTATATTACGTATTTAATGGTTTGTTAAAATGCTTTTATAACGTGTTTAATGTGCAGAGACAGATACATGCAAACCATTTGTGGGCTGATTTTGACTTCACCCGCTCATGATTACTGGATGAAAATTTTATGAAGATATTCACTGGTGTGTAAAGGACCAATCATTGAGCTGCACGCACCAGCTGCAACTGATGTAGAAAGACACCCATATGTTAAAATGGCCCAACAACACGTGTTCATCATAAAGTGGCAGACTGCCATGATAATGGGCATATGTGAGAGAAATCATGCCAAATGATGCAAAACAAAAGAAAAACAAGCACAGTGAATGAGAGTGAAAACATGT
>JAZGTJ010009774.1:0-18937 GCA_036877575.1 Botia almorhae
CGTTTTTAACATTACTTTAAAAATAACGCTAAACACCTAAGCAATAACATAATAATAATAATAATAATAAAATGTCTAAAAATGAAGTTCTAGGACCGTTCTATGACGTTTTTGTTATTTATTGAAAACGTTACGGAAACGTTCTTACAACCTAAGGGTGAGTGGAAGCAGCCCACCATCGGGAGTGTCAGTTGTGCTCAAACTGTCCTCAGGGTGTCTCTGTTGTGCTATGAATCCAGTGAATGAAAAGAGGGAAATAAAATCAAGTTCTCTGTGTCGTCTACTAATCGTTTATTTTTAGCTCGCTTTATTGTGTAAAATCTTAACTCCACGTTAAGTTGATCTGTGTTCCGCTGCACAATAACTCAGAAAGTTTCAGTTCGTATTTTACATGATTAAAGAGTCTGACATCTCGGACAATGACTCCGGATCATCTATTGAGGGACCATCTGGTGTTTTATTTTTAGGGTCCTGATAATGGAACACATTCCACCGACACGTGCATAGTGATATACAGAAATACAGAACAGAATGTGTATAGATACAGATACAGAAAGTCAGTTATCAGTCGTTAACCCAGCATGGGGATCTACAATAGATACCATTTACTTGCATGTGATAAGTATTGTTATTGCAGAACGTACATACATGAACAGGAAAAACGCTCAAATCTCGAATTGTGATACAACAGATATGATATAAAGTTTCCTCAAATTTCTTTAAAACGTTCTTTTAAAAACGTTAGTATAACGTTATATACGAAAACGTTATCCTTAAGTTGTTAGTTGAACGTTTCAGAAACGTTACGGAAATAAAAATGTTTAAACCAAGCAATAATACAACTGGATGTTTTGAACGTTCCTACAACTTTCAAAATAAAATTTTTAACGTTTTTATTACTTGCCGGAAACGTTAGGGAAACGTTCCTACAATCTAAAATGTTAGCTGGGGAATAATTTTTTATTATTTACTTTTTTTAATTTACATTTTCGTTTAGCATTTTTCCCCGCTGTCCCCGACCCTGTTATACCTGCTACCCATGTTTGGGGGTGACCTGCACGCGGGGTATATTTGCACCCAAACCTGCCTCGCCATTATGTTTTTATTGATGAAGGACACATACATCATCTGTTACATTTCAGTGTATATGTACCGCATAACAAAAGCCAACTGGCGGCTGTTACTTCATGCATTCTCAGCATCAAAAATGTGGAGGTGGAGAGATACATTCGCGTATTTACGCGTCAGCAGGGAGAAAGATCTGGCAACCTGACTTTGAGACGATATCCCGAGGAGAAACGCAACTTCTTGTAGCCCCGCGCGACTTTCGGAGCAAGGAAACAATAGCTGAGGGTACTGTTGCACACCATTGTGATTTTACCACACAACAAGTACTAAATTAACCGGAATTCAATAGCAAATTCACATGTCAACAGATTTGCTTGTATGGCATTGATTTGAGTGAAAACTCATTCATATTCATGTTTTGTAATTTGTCTTAAATTGGTGTTAGTCATAAACTGCCAAACACAGCCCTTGGCCCTTCCCTCAGTGATGTATAAACCCGAGACCGCAGAATAGATCAAGAATCTTTCCGAAGGAGATGTGTGGGTTTAAAGACTTGAGAATCAGCTATAAATAACGGGACCTTTTTCTTACACAAGGGCCTCTAGGATCATCTAATGGGATTAAAATGTTGACTTTACAGAGCGTTGCCTCAGAGGCTAAATTATGGTGTATTTCATACAAAACATCGTTTGCTTCCTTTCATCCATTCCTGAAGAATCAGGTTGCCTGGCTGGTTTCTACAAACGGCTGCTATAGTCCACAACAGTTCACAAAATGACAGTCGTCTAAGTTTCTCTTGCTTTTTGTGTTTCAGCTTCAAATCTGTGTCAATTAGCACAAATGAACTCAACCGTGTTCCTGTCAGTTTAGAAGTATTTTTTAAGAAGCAGGTCTGGTGTGTTTGTGTGTGTCTGTGCGTACAGTATGCGCACATAGCAATGCTTAGTTAACAGGGAACGTTCTAAGAACATTAACTAATAATTCGCTCAAAATGATCTCTAAAGTTATCAAAAATCATTCTTGCAGTGATGTTATTGCAGTTAACGTTTTTTAACATTATATATCACATATATAAAAATGTTATTCTTAAAATGTTAGTGGAATGTTTTAAAAAATTAAAAGAGAGAAGAAAGATTCTTGAAAAACGTTCTTATAACCAAACAATACTGTTAGTGCAACGTCTAGAAAACTGGACCTTTTTGAACGTTCCTAGAACATTTTAAATAACAGTTCTAATGTCTTTGCTACTTAATGGAAATGTTAGGGAAACATTATTATGACCTAAAATTGTTAGCTTGGTACACTCTAACATCATCAAAAGACTAAACACATCATTACAATTTGAGAAAGTTTATCGTCTGAGCTGCGAACATCACTGTTGCGTTTCTACTAAAAGGGTGGGTGGTTCTAAAATAAAATCCCAGAATTGCGAAACTCATGCTGAACGAGACCTTCATTCATAACCACGTGTTATTTCTAGAATTTTTTGGCAGAATTGGAGGATATGCTTTTATGTTCAGCCGTTGAGGTGACAACTGCACACTCCAATTTTTTTTGAGTGTTATACTCTATAAATGTTTTACGCTCTTTGTTGTTAAGTCAGACCTGCGCTTTATGCGCGTAAACGTATGTGTGCTGAATTGACTTTGAGTCAGTGACGTTTTAACACGTTTAATGTCGTTATTGCAGAAGACACGTAAATCGCTTATTTAAAGCATGTGTGATTTAAAAGTACAGCCTGACTTGCACAGGAAAGAATCTGTCAATAGGTCCTGCTTTCATTAGACACAACCACATCGCTCTCCAGTGAGTCATTAGAAATGCAATCAAGAGAACCATGACCAAAGAAACTACTGGACAAAGTCTGTTCAATTCATCACTTCATGAATGGAGCGGGGTCTCTTCGGTTCAGTGATGAACAACTGTGAATAAGAAAATGACTTGTCTTTGTCAGACTTCTCTCCTGGTAGCTTGGAGGTAACCGGAGGATTGGACTGTTTGGGTGTAATTGTGTTATCACCCTCCCACATATTCTCCCCTGTGCATCTTCTGTCTTGTCTCCTAATCTTTGCAGCTTGTCTCCATGATAAGTGATATCCCGCTCGGATCGGGATAGACTGTTTATGCCCACCTGGTGAGAAGGGGGATCTGCGGGGGCCCAGTGGGTCCCACCTTATTTATAGCGACGGAATCAGATTAAACTGTTTGTGGAGGCCCGAGACACCTGCCGTTTGACTCCTCAATTATCCCAGTCAAAAGTGATACACTGATGCTTTCATACAGAGTGTTAATTAAGCTTCCAGCATCAGTGAGTGAACGGTACGTTTTTAGAGTTTAAAGATGCATTTTTTTCTCCACACTGGCAGCCTTTGTAGTGTGAAATGTTTGTTGGCAAACATTTAAAGTTACTGGGGTTTATGTTCCCTCTAGAGCAGTGAAGCAAAGAGCTATTTTATAGAACGCTCTCACAACCGCTTAGGCTATATGTCACACAGATAACAATGATGAATGGTGAGGGAAAACGATTTCCTGATGGTATTAGACTTCCCCAAATCTTTACTGTGGCGCAGTGGAGCGAGAATCCCCTCTTGACAGAAGGGCCGAGGCATCAATGACGAAATATTGTTTATGAAAGTGCATTAAAGGTGCGAATCAATTGTGAATCATATTAACTGAAATCTGTGACGAGGTTTTTGGTTCTTTAAGAACACAAAGAGACAGTATCATATAAAATCGAGGTTCCTGTAAGATGAAAGCGTTTAATGTACTACAAAACTTTTGGAACTCAAAACGTTCCCCCAGAGGGGGGGAAAATATGTCATCATGCAAAACGTGCTTGCATTATAAGTGGACCCCAAGGAGCAACAATAAATATACAAAAAAACAAAGATGACCCCTTTAAAGGGGCCAGAGAAAGCATGACAGTATATGTCTGATAAGTGAGATTTTGTGAAGCCTTTACAGTTTCTAAAACATAACGTATGATTTTGAGGAGTTTTCACAGACATTTTTGGCGTGAGAATACGCTGCACTGTGAAGTTGTGGATTTAACAGCAACTAAACGCAACAAAAAGCAATATATCATGTTGGTGTTCAGAACCAATTAGATCAGTTCAGGAAAGATCAGATAAAAGAAATGGATCAAATTAAATGTATCGCACAGTTTTGGCAAAACTCACGGGAGGGAAGGACAGAGTATTCAAATATGAACAGAACCTCCAAGAAATGCTCTCTGTTTGTTTGCTCTGCTGAAAGACTCTTGTTTATGTGCTTGTATTGTGTGACTCTCAAATGTAATTTTATTCCAATACAAAACAGACACAGTGGAGATGAAGCTCTGTCCTGCAGGATATGCTGCATAGCGGTCTACAACAAACAATCATGTTCTTAAAAACCGAGGCAAAAAAAAAAAAAGCAGCTTAAGTATTTCTCAATCCGGGTATTAAACAATTAGTAAAAACTGAAAACTGATCTGTCCAACACAAATAAATATGTATACTGTAATTAAAGGTCAAAAGTTCACACTATAAATTGTTGATAAAAATTGATGAATGTTTTTATAAGCAAACGCGTCAAACGCGTTCAGTCACACACATGATATCTAACAGGTGACTACTGTTCCAAGCTTTGATATATGTATTTAATATTGTACAGTGATTTTTAGGGAATTATATTCTTCTGTGTCCCCTAAAACAGACAAATCACCATCTATTATAAAATTTGCTCCTTTCCAGTATCAATACATCAACGATAACATAAATACAATTAACGTTTTAAGAAAGAAATGCGAGAAAAACAAGATTGTGCTTGAATGTTTTTATTCTTTCAAAACATCAGTGCAACGTTGTAAAACGTGTTTTCATCATTTGAAGTTATTCGTACTTTGAATTGTTATAAGTGCCAAAGTTAAACGTCATGGAAACGACAGCATGGTAAGCAGGGTTGTTTTATCAGGGTTCATATACACAAATAAATGTAAATATGATGATGGATGACATCACATTTAGATTTACATTCAAAATGATGCATTTGGAACAAAATTATATTCAAGAGTAACGATGGCTTATGAGATACATATTAAAATATCCTCTCTTGTAATCAGGACAGAATATTTACATATCATTTAAATAAATAATTGGCTGCCATGTTCAATAATACTTTTCTTAAAACACATAATACAAAAAGCAAAGCCATTAAACAAAACTATATTTATATTAAAGCATGTCAACACAAACAAGTTGTGATCAGTGGAAAACCTCGCTATTAAACAGCAAAGATGTGAAGCTGTGAAATGAAAATGACACGAAATGAAAACAAAATCTGCAGAATTTTGAAGGCACTTCCTTGGAGAAATATTCACTCCAACATCTCTTGATTTTTCTTCTTTTACATCCTCAGGACCTGTGACACAGACAGAAACTTGAGTTTAACACACTGATAATAGCTTAACAGTTCAAATATTTTATCATGTTATATTTACACCCATTTGACTTTAAATCAATTCTTTTAAAGATACAATCACATTTGAAGAAGTTTATAAACAATTAACATACATCTGACTCTGACATTCTGGTTTTTAAGACACAAGATTATGAAATGACACTTGCGAAGCGCTTTTCAGCATCTCAACCTGTCATGTTCGGAAACAATGGACCTCAGACAACTTCTTCAGAATCCACTTCATTGGAAACCACTTATTCACATTATAAAAGACAACTGAACCATTTCTAATTGGTTCAGAAGAAAACCAGTCTGAGCGGGAGTAATCATAACCTAATAGATCACCATCATTTGCCATTCAGATTGGTAATGGATTCTGTCACCTTTCACTAATACGCTCTTTAAATGTCTATGTCCACAACTGTCATTTCCTGTGATGTCACTGGCCAGACCGAACACACTCTACAGTGTCAAAGTTTGGTGTTGAGCTATATATACTCTCAGAATGTGTTTCTAGGAATTAAGTACAGTTTGATTTTGTACAGATGACTGTTACGGCAATTTCATCTGCTTTGAGGTACTAGTTTTAATTTTATTTATTATTATTGGAACGTACAGTTAATACATTTTACATATGTCTATCACAAACACACATTGCAAAACATATTCTGTACCTCTGATAAAGGGAATATTATGCTAGAAAAATGTTGCATTTTGAAGATCTGACCCCAGAAGTACGGAGGAACTGACCGCAAGCATAAATATGAAAACAAAATCAGTTTCTTCAAAGCAATATCAAATGCCAGAACATTCTTCCGAGTTGGTGGTTCCGTGTTGCATGTGTACAATGTAAAAGTGGAACTGAAATGCTGCATTAATGTCATTTTCATGCATCACCTACACGCCTCAAAAAAGCACCAGATGGCCATGATTAAACTAACATTAAATCTTACTCAATATTTTCTCAGAAACGTCCCCAAAAGCAACAAAAAGCTTGAATATCATGTTACGTATCATGTTACATTCGGGTTTCGGAAAACAAATACAGGGATGGGAAATTTAGGTCATGGATTAAAACACAAAAGTGTTCTGATAACAGTGATATTTTAACACGTCATTCCAAAACTACTATTGGTTCAGATGTGTATGCATTAACTGAAGAAATCTGACATGTTTCAGCTCTTTGAACAATGTATTTCACATTGTAGCTTAAAGCTGCAATCTGTAACTTGTTTTGGCTAAAATGAGCAAAAGTCTTTAAAACTGCTCCCTTACATACTCTGCGTTTATAACAATGATTCGTAATTTCAGCTGTCACACGCAATGTTATGTTTCAAACAGAGATGGCGATAAAGAGGCGAAAGTTACGGATTGCAGCCTTGAAAAGGTAAAGAGTTACAAAATCCACAAATCGTTTTACTTACATGCGGTTTTATGACTGTGTGCAAAGGGGACTCATGGCTAGCCTTGTTAGCAATCGTGCACACCTTTTATAATCTGTCGGAGACAAAAACAGAAAGTAAAGAAACATTAAATATTTTCACTTTCAGCATTGAAACATGCAGTCACGCTTAGCCGCGTGTTGTGACATGACGAAAACATCGTTCCTTCAGGCGCCCTGATGAAATTCATGTCATAAATGGAGCTCTCAATGCCATCATGTGTTGATGTGTGACGTGTGAAGCTGAGATGGATCGCTGTAAATAGCTTCATCTCCTGCCGCGGTAATGAACTTGATGGACTAAAATGACCGTGTGGGTTCAAGCACCACATGGTTTCACGCTTAATGGTGTTTGTTAAGTCCGAACACCTCATTGCCGCCCTGTTCCAAGCTCTGTTGTTACGGTATTGTTCTCTCCCAAAGTACTGATGAACTGCTGTCTGTCTGGGAGCGTTCAGTGGAGTGAGGTAAGAGGGAAAAGGGTAGGGCTGTTTTCTTCAAAAGCACTTGTTGTATTAGCTCATGACCTTAAAGGCACGGTAGGCGATCATTTCCAGAAACAGCTTTTTGTTATTCTGGCTGAAAGTCTGCTTATCTTAATATCAATCACTAGGTAAAGTGATATAAATATGTTTATAGAAATATATATATCTCTTGCAGGAGGCACCTGACCATAAAATCTGCGTCCAATCATTAAACAGGATATCCTTCTTGCCATGTCATTTGCATACCTCTACGTACTGTTAAAGAAGGCGTGGCTTTGGAGATCTTATGCTTTCAAAGCTAGCTTGCTCTTGCAAGCGCCTCTAAAAACTGCCCATCCTGCCTTTAACTGACGTATACAAATCCTGCTGTACCACTGTGGGTGATTGGATGGCACCTCATCATAACATACGCTAAATATTTACCACCGCAGTATGCGCAATAGATCAGCTCCACAAATAAAAAGATCCAGTATAATCCAAGATAATTGGCCGGACAAATTCTGCAGAATCTTCAGCCAGCAATAGTTTCTCAGCTTTCATTTCTCTGTGGAAAAGCACCCAGGAGAGACCGAGACAGCAAATAGCTAATAGCAAACAGCTAACGTCTCAGGGGGATAAAAAAACAGCAATTCTGTCCCAAAATATGCATCTGGTTATCAGTCTGGTCAACTGGTTTGGCGGTTATGTGACATTTTAATCCATTTTGACATGTTATGAACAGAAACTATGAACAGGAAATGCTTCAGATTGGCCATTGGATACAGTATGCGTAGATATGGTTTTATTTTACAGATTGTCCAGTTCTCTCCTAAATGCTCATAAAGCCCATGAGGACTCGTGGGTGGAGGAGCATTTTAATCTTGATGTGGTGTAACGCCCTTTTTAAACAGTTTTGTTTTTATTTAACTACACAGAAATATAAACATGGACAGCAACAGTCTCTATTCAACAAACCAAACACGCATACAATAAACATAACCGGTTAAATATTAGTTAAGTACATTAAACATGTAAAATCACAACTGAGGTATTAATAACAGTGTACGTACGTGTTGGTCTGGAGCAATCCCTCGTGTTGTGATAAATTCTATGGAAATGTGTCCGGCATTCCGATGGAAACTTAACTGGTCCTGCTTGGAGAGAATGCTGTAGTTATGATCAAAGTTTCCGAAGTAGTTACTCTGACACCAGAGTCGTCATCCATCATTTCGTTTCAAAATGACCGTTCAAGCATTTACGAGCAATAAAGTTACTTAAAGGTACGGTGTAGGTACAGCAACTGAGTCACCTTTTCACTTCAAAAACTAGAAGAATTAGCGCATGCTAACGCTTGACATGACATCATAAGGGCAAAGGCTTAATCGTTTAAACAGAGCTCTTATAAAAAGATTCTTTGTATGAGCTTCTGGAAAACACGTTTTTACACCAATTATTGTATTCAGATCTGATCCTAGAGCGACATTCTGCATTGAGTAAGCAGCTTAAACCTGTTTTTCCTAACAACATGTGTCTGATGTGAGAGAAGTGTTTCTCACATCCCATAGATTATACAAACACGTTACCTGAGTTAACCCACTGCTGGCTTAACCTATCACACTGACTTTGTTAATCGTGAGGACAACCGAATTTCTAATAAAACAAGCTTAAACACGGGAGTAAAATGAGAATAAGGTCTCCAGCTAACAATGTTAGATTTAGTAAAAAAAAGGTTTACCTAATGTTACCATTAAGTAACAAAAACGTTGAAAATATTTTTTATATATATTATTTTATAAAACATAAAACATGTCCAGTTTTATAGACATTGTATTGACGGTATTGCTTGATTTTCAAACATTTTTCAATTCTGTAATTAAACCTTAAAAATGTGTTTTTAAATGTTCTTAAAACATTCCACTAACTACTTAAGAATAACGTTTTTGATACATGATATATAACATTAAAAAAGTTCTACTAACGTTTCTGCATGAACATTTTTTGACAACTTTGAGAGAACTCTGAACGAACATTAGACAATGTTTTGAGAACATTCCCAGTTATTCCAGTTGGCTATATGGCTGCACATTAACTGAAACCAGTTCTTAAACTCTTCTGAACTATAAGCACATTTTTTTGGAAAAATAACAAAAAGGATTTAACATATTTAAGATTTTTTACCTGTAAAATGTTCTATAAATTTATCTTTCAAGTTTGTGTCTCTTTGGACAATATCTGAAAAACAAAAAAACAGTATTATTGTTGGCAAAACAACACAAAGCATTTGCAAACTTCATATTGAGATACATTTTCATCAAAGTACAAAACTAGAAAGAAAAGACTTTTTTGATAAATGATCACAAAATGTATATACTGTGATGTGGTCATACATTAAAGTGCTTAAAGTCTGTGATTAATATAGTTTGGGACTCATTGTCATCAGTTTGCATCCAGCTCAGTCACTAAACACACTGTTTAGCACATCATAGACAGCAAGACACTATATATATCTATACAGCACACCTATATCTTTATAGCGCATGGAAATATCTATATAGGGACATCCAATTGACTTCTATTGTTATTAAAATAATATAATAAAGATCATTTATAACTGATAAACCCTAACCCCAATCCTAACTCTTTAAAACATTAGGCCATTTTCTCTATAAGTGAAGAAACAAAGTATAAGTTGTTTAGTGTCATTATAAACATTATTTCCTGTTTTTAGGACATTCCACTTTTGGGGACACTGTTGTCCTCAGAGGTATAGCTAGTGCAGTGAGTTTGCAGAACTCAATATGTAACTTTAATTTGCGGCGACCCACAATTCATGATCAATTACAATGACCTTTGAATTAAATTTGTTGAAAAATTTTGGAATATAAAATTCAGATTATAATCTGTCCCCATCTTGGACCTCGTAAATGCCTGCAGTGTGAAATCAATTATCCTCACCTCTGAAGATTATGACATAACTGAACACAGTCACACATGCCATATGTCTGACTGTGGTGACTACACGTTTGACGCAAGAAAGACGGAGCGGCCCGTTTAAAATGCGATCCCACATTGGTAATCCCGCAGCCAGTCAATCTGCTGGAGGCATGGGGTCCTTGCTAATTATTTAAACACTGTCCCACATGTAGACCATACGAGTTCCTGCCTACTGGAGTAAGAAGATTAATGCATACAAAGATGTAAAGCTTATCAATGTCAGTTCCACAAATCCAGCAGGAGCTAAATTTAACCTGCCTCAGAAAGACAGTTAACCAGCAGCGTTATGAACGAATTTGAGTGGTTTCAAAATAATACGACTTTCTACAAGCTTTACAGACCCTGTGTCAGGTCATTACTCCCTATTTTTTAATAGAAACACGTCATTCAAACATCTATTGATGTAATCTGTGGCTCTACAAGCGTTTTAATGCACCTGAGCCTTACGTAAGACAGGCTAGACGTCTATGCTGATGGGCTGTTCTGTTGAGAAGGATACAGTCCAGAACACTATGCTGCACTAAGCAATAACACAGCTAACAATTCTAGGTTGTAAGAACGTTTCCATAACGTTTCCATTAAGTAACAAAAATGTTATTTTGAAAGTTCTAGGACCATTCACAACATTCAGTTTTGTAGACATTGCATTAACGTTTAATGCTTGGTTATTCAAGCGCTTTTTCATTCTGTAACATTTTTAAAATGTTCCACTTACAACTTAAGAATAATGTTTTGACATATATATATATATAAAATAGCATTAAAAAACATTCTACTAACGTTACTGCAAGAATGTGTTTTGATAACGTTAATAGAACTCTAACATTGATGGAAGAACGTTTGCCAATGTTCTGAGAACGTTCAGTTCAACACTTTAAACTTTAAGCATAAACAAACTCTATCAAAGGCCATACAGATCAGCCACAGCAGATGTTTTTGGATGTAATATATGTTCTTGGCACAGTTTGTTTAATAATGTACACATCAATCAATGTTTGTGTGTTATGACCGTGACCTTTAAATACCCAATTCAAAATGAACTAAGGCAGAAAGCGCATTGCGATGTGTTCTTGTTTTGTTTCTGCCTTTATGATCAAACTATGTAAGAGTGCATTATTAAGGCTGAGAAGTCAGTCTTGCCTTTGACTCTGGGTAATAAAATATTCTTATGAATATGGAGAATATATATTAACCTTAACTAACCCTAACAGGAATAATGTATCTCTAACATCACACAACTCATTGCTTATATTAACATAAAACTGAATTAATTTGTAAGATGTTTGAACGTGCCATACAATGCAAACGTTTAGCAATGATCTACTAAATGAGTGAAATATATCAGTTTTGATGTTAATCTGATGTTTTCAAACACACTTTTTGAGCAAATACACCCATGAGCATTAAGGTACTAAGTAAGGACAACCTCCATTACATAATACTCTTTGAAGACACCTAATCTGCATGGGTTCAATGAAAGATTCCTCAGAGATATCAACATATATTAAGTTGATGACTGTGCCGAACACGTCACGTTTGTTTACAATTCTGACGAATGTACGTCTATGACGAATCGTACGTTTTAGCGCATGCAACGTTTTTTAAACTCTAAAACTAAAGTAATTATTTTTGACAGCCCTGCAGTTCTCAAATGTGACCGTCGTGCAACAGAAAATTATTGACAAATTTATTCTTTTGGTTAGGGGTCTCCACATTTGTTGGAATTTAAAGACAAAGTACGGCTCACACACAATGTAATGCGAATTTAATAGGATGTCTTAAGCTTTGAAACCTGCCTTTGACCGGTCCTTAGATCTACACAGATGATTTCAACACTATGTGATCTACCTAACAAGTATTGTTACTGTATCTTCTGCTGATCAAAGGAATGTCCGAGCAGTTATCATCATGTATTTTCAATGGTTTTTGTGCTGGACATTTCACAATGACCCAGAAATGTGTACATCTGTCCGTGTACTTTAAACTTGATCACCGACCAATGAACCGCTTCCTTATGGCCGTGGGTTACAAGTGGCTTTGTATTAAAACTCCCACAACAGGTAAGAGTTAACGCGAAGGATTACATTTGCATCATCACCTGATCTCAGATCAGCTTACCTATTGGTCTGCCGTTGGACAAATATGCTGTCTTTTCACGCGAAGAAAACTTTACATCTTGAGACACCGAGAGGAGACCACTGGTGATGCGCCTGCTGGATACGGGCTTGTCTCGCTGGTTGTCCCCGACAACTTGCAGGATTAGAGTAAGCAGAGTTTGCTTCTCCTTCTGCTTTACCTCCTTGCTATCCATACACTGGCTGGAGGTGATGAGCAAAACAATCATACTCAATAATATGTGCCATCTCTTCCCAGCCCGCATGGCTTTTCAGCCTGACAAACGAACAAAACAAGAAATTGTTGTTACTCCTTCGCACCATAAAGTCCTCTGTGTGCGCAAAATACGCACCATAGAGTTCCAGTGGCTTACCGTTTTTGCATACATAATTTAATATTTTTTTTAAGAATGAGAGAAAACATGTCCATTTAGCATACATTTAAGTTGTACTAACATTCTCCAATAACTTGTTAAAATAGAAAAAACAACTTACGCGATTGTTTGTTGGTAGGTAGCTTCTGCGTTTAATGATGTGGACGCAAAAGTGTCAGAGAAAAATAGGTCGCACGACAGTTCCCGTTGTCACGCGTAAAAAGGATCCCGTAGTCTCGTCTCTTTCTTGAGAACATGCGTCTTGTTTTTATACGTCAAGTGCGAAGCTTCTTGGATGTAATACAATCGATTTCGGGTGGGTGGTAAGCAATGTTGACATCTCCTCAACTCGTGGTCAGTTCCTTTAACATTCGCCCCTCCTTTAGTTTCAGAGTCACCACAGAAGTTCAGATAACTTTAAAAAATGATATGCCTCACAACTCCTCTCTCGGGTTTTTAAAAGAACCGGAGCTGGATGCGCACATGTCCCTGGAGATATCCATTGCACCATTTCCCCAAGAAAAATAACGGGGAACCTCAAACATCCACATACTTAGGCGCGATTTAAATACACTTGCTTTAACACTTGCAGCTGAGCTTTGAAAATAATGCTTGGAAGTTTTTCATCGTGGATATCGAGTCTTGTGACTGCACTAAGCGCGCTGCCCTGGTAAGCCGTTTCCGCCTCCCAGCTCAAGTCTGTGCTGCTCTTACATACTTAACGATTCAATTCAGCGTTCCTGCTGAATTATTTTGTCGCACAAGTAAAAATCAAACATCTAACTGGACACATTTACGTTCACGTGTAGGATATTATATTACACCATCCATATTTTACACTTTTTAAACTAAAACGTCAGAAGCTCTTTCTGACGTTTATGACAGCGATGTCACTGAACCTCTTCTCATGGGAATTTGTGAGATACTGACATTAGGAACTGGGTTCAAACAGAGCTAAATGTGCGAATCTTGTATATATTATTTAAAAAGTAACATTTATGGTAGTACGTGCTTTTCTGGGCAACAGTTAACACTGTCTCCGAACTGGGTATAGGTGCATTTTAGTAGGTCTATTTCATTACCAATATTATTACGCTTCATTTAAAAGTTGATTTGTTTGCTCAAAACTGACAGTGGAAATTGCACGCTGCAGAACTTTCGCATATATTGAGTGAATGATCTGTGTCCTGTTATACAACATAGCCTCCGAAATTACACCTAATACATGATCATTAAAATCTAAATTAAGATCTACTTTCCACAATAAGTCTAAATGCCCTATGTGAACTCTTCTGCAACGTTATTACAGGCAAGCGGCACCATTATTATTTTTTGGTGACCTCACGTGGTGTGATTTCAAACTACATGTCTGAAATATAGCGATGCATCAAGTAACAGAACAATGAGGTTGTTTAAATAATGTACTTTATACGAATAGTACTATAAAAATATCAGTAAACAGACTTCTTAATAAATTATGTTAAAAACGAATAATGTTTAAAAAACATTTTACTACCGTTACTGCAAGAACTTGTGGACAACGACAACCAACATTGTGACAACGTTCCCTGGAACTCGACTGAGGGCGAAGTTCATAAGAGAGATGTATAAAGATTTTGAGAGACATTACTACTGACCTGGAAACAGTTCTTTTATTTGTAATTGCTGTTTAAACTGCGAAATACAAATTAAAGTACATCAAATTACATTAAAAGCTCGAAGATTTTTGAATTCAATTTCTCTGTAGAAAATGTTTTCATAATTTGTGTTGGTAATGAACATCGTGATTTCTTTTGAATGCCCAAAGACTCAATTTTACTCTGGATATTGTATTTTCATCTGTCTTTGTGCAAAAGAAAAAGGAAATGATATTTTATATAACGTTAACATAAATTATAATGTATCCCTTTCCCTAAACGTTATACATCTTGTAAATCATAAATCTTTTTAAATATTTACTCCGGTTCTGCTGAAAATGTCAACACTGTTATGTCACCAGCAGAGGGAAGTCTAATACTGCTTCTCGTTTAAAACCTCTTTATTTTCTGCCTTTGCCTTTCTTAGGCTGTGGATCCAAAACTTATCGTCCAGAACAACGAGGCCAACAGGTGAACCAGGCAAGAAGAACACGATGACCTTCTGACTATCAGAAGTACATTGACTGTTGTTTATCAGCACAGGGATGTGGAGGGTCCAGAAATAAAGGAGACTATGAAAGATCAGATCAGATGTGGTTTATATCGCGTCACTATATCATATTTGTCTGATACAACATATCCAATTTAGGAGCCCTTCCCGGACAGCACGCCAAATATGCATTCATCATTAATCCCGAAGACACAGTAGTGCAAACTCCTGAAATGGTGTTATTCAAACAGAAAAACTGAATTGTCTTAAACGCCTTTATTTCCGGGACATCAACACGTTGCTATGTTACACATTTGCATAATGCCCGCCTACCGGCTGCTGTGGAACGCCCGCCAGGTTTAGATGAGTAAGTGATTTCTCTGCTGAATGTTTAATAACTAAATCACACTGTATGGATGTCGAAATAAAAGCAAAATATTTTTTTTACCTAATTCCTCAGCACAACAACCACTATTTTTAATAACTGCTTCTTGAACCGTACGTGCGCATTATTATTTTATTATATTGAAATGCAGAGCAATATTTTGCTTATAAATCGCGGCGCCCTTTTTAGCTAAAATTGTGTTGAACTCCACAGATTATCTGTTTCTGTTATGAACAGTTTTCAAGCGGAACTAATGTCAGCAATCAACTGTCATCCATGCTTATAAATTTATTGCTTGTAAATGATCAACTTCAAATCATATACACGTATTCTGACAGACCCAAAAATATGATTATAATATTAGCCCAATATTGGCTCATAATATCAAATTACAACGTGACATACTGACATTTACAGTTATGTTATGCACAGTTTTGTAACTGACGTATAAGTTAACAGATAACTAGCTAAACAGCGCTACACACACGCAAAGCTTGAAGACTTCAGCTAATTCACGACTGTAGGTGGCGCTGATTAACAATGAATTTAATTCTTGCACACAACGTACTTTCTGCTGATCAGACCTGCAGGTTTTTACCACGGAGAACTTAAAACGTTACAAACTACACCGAAGTTAAATCTCTGGACGCTCTGTTTACCTCCACCAGCTCCAAAGCTCTCAACACTGTCTTATTGTGTCATTTTGTACCTCAATATATTTTCCTAACTTTGTAACCTGTAATTGGATCAAAAGTTAGGAACATCGAGATAATCTGAGACTCTGAGCTATTTTTTTAATCAAGACTAAGTGTGGATCTCGGATTAAGTTAATTTATATATATTAAGTTTGATGATCCACCACAACTTATTTCAAATGTTCCTTTATCTTTGCATATTCTGAATATTGTGTGTTTTTATTAACATACAGGCTACACCTTGCTGGCGAGACCTCCATATGTACATTATCTTACTATCAAAAAAATGTCTTTGAGCAGTTTACTACTTAAGAATCCATCCCTGAATCTGCGGTGGGCATCTGGGGTCCATACATAGAGGTGAAAGGTACGTGCTTTAGATGTGTCAAGGACAACTAATGGGAGTAGGGGATTTTGTAGCCCCAGTTAGACATTTGGAGCTGTGATTGGTCTGGTCTGAAACTGAGACAGCCCCAGTCCAGGGTTTAAGGGATTATCTGAGATCAGCAAATGGACAGCCACTCTATCAAAGCAATGCAACACGGTGCTGGTAAACATGTAGTTCTCATGCATATTTCACTGATGTACATGCTTTGTGGGTACGCTTGGACTTCTAAAAGTTTTAATTGAGGTTGTGTTGCCACATTTCATTTTGATTTTGATGTAAAAGGCGTTTTGCGACTTTTGTTTGACATCCTGAAGGTCATACTGTTGGTTTTCTGTTCCTCTAGTTACACTCACATGCCACTGTGTCATGGCCACTATAGATTCAATTTTGCAGATCACATCACTTTATATATATATTTTTATAGCATGATTGCAAAACATCATTGACTAGTCATACAGATTTATGTTACATTTATGCATATGGCAGACGCTCTCATCCAAAGCGACTTGTATTGAGAATCTGTATTTTGTTCCCTGGGAATCGAACCCACAACCTTTGAAATGCTAACGCAACCATTTGAGCAACAGGTGAATGAAATGGATCTGTTTATATTTATGTAAATACCGGATTCGAATGGATTAGTATACACATTTTAAAGCACAAAATAATATAACAGTTTGCCATGAATCCTGTGTAACAACGTGACTTTGGGTAGATTTATGGCATGGGATCCGTTCTCGATAAATCGGTTGTCAGCAGGGTGGACAGAGGCAGAACCAGTGGAAATGTGAAACTCACAGAGATGGGTTCCAAACAAGGACCTGTAAGCTTAAGTGAAGTGTTCAGCTGTTTTGTCAAGTTCTAATTTCACCTAACACATCCACGCTTGGCCCTGGTTCCGTATCAAATTGCTATTTATGTGGTGTCTTTGGGCCGTCTGTGATATCGTGTCCCTTTGCCGCAAAACTCTGCAGCTACATGCAACAGACCTTTAGGT
Organism: Botia almorhae; assembly: GCA_036877575.1. NCBI lineage: Eukaryota > Metazoa > Chordata > Actinopteri > Cypriniformes > Botiidae > Botia > Botia almorhae. The sequence goes on from JAZGTJ010009774.1 coordinate 17,488, forward strand.
CTAAGCGGTGAAAACAGGTATCATAGGAAACATCTAAGTATTAACTGTGAGCATCGTGCATAAAGATTTACTTTACAGAACGTTCCAGTCATGCACTGCTGAGACAATTGAATGATGAGGATATTATTATAGTTTTTCTGGCTTTCTCACACATTAATCTGTTTATCAAATGCTTTAATTGAATTTAATCCAGTCAGTCTTATCCGGTCTTGCAGAACTTTGCCTTTTGAACAGAAATGTTGTGTTTAGTCACATGACTGATTGCACAGTCCAATGAGCATTCAGAACCATCTAACGAGTGATTTCATATTTAACTGACAGTTACAATCCTTTAATCTCCTGTGACCTTTCTGACTAGTTTGTCTTGGCCTTTGTCTACGATTCATGAACCTGTGCTGGTGTAGAGAACGTCTGGTCAGCACAAAACAAATCAATGAAAACATGATTTACGGGAATAAATCGTGCAATAGTGAAAACCCGTGTCAGTGAATGACTTGGCCACATTTCTTTGGGTACATTTCTCAAAGCATAAATAGTCAATTAAGAGACAAATATGCAGCGCTATGAACCAAACAATCCTTTGAAAAAGACGGACAGTCTGTCATCTCATCCGTGGTACATGAAAACAATGCTAGCGGGCAGAACTAGCTCGTGTAGACAAGATGTTACTATCTTTATTTGTAATGACGCACAGCTATTTTGGAAAAGAGTCGGCTGAGATATGTCAGCTGTTCGGTATTAGCCTTTGGGAAAGCTGGAAAAAAGAAAACCGCTTTCAGCTGCTCGTCTGCCAGGGGAACCGAGGGATAGCACACTGACCCGGGCATGATAGATTTTGGTCAAAGTTTGCTGGCTAATCCTGCAGGAATTTATGTGAAAAAAGAACTCTTGTCACTGGCTTTACAATGATGTGATGATGAAAAAAGTGTCTGTCCTGGATTTAAAGAGAGGAAAATGTTAAATTCAACGAAAGGTGAGTAAAACAGAAGATTATCTGTTTATTCACCAGAAGTCTGCTCGTTATCAGCCAATCAATTTTTGATGAACTATATTTCATATACACACCGTTGTGAACCTCTATAATGTTTTCCAGGTCAATTCACTATTATTAAAGACATGTTTTGTTAAAATGTTTCGTAATTTGAAACACGTTTATTCTGATACGTGATCCACAAATTAAATGTTACGGTATGAACAACTTTATTACGGTATTAACGCTTTTGTCTCAAAACAAAATTTTTTCATTTCCGCTTTGATAAATTAATCTGACTGTAATAATGCATACAAGACAGAAGTTGACTTGACTGCTTATCTAATGTTTTTAATGTCACACGGACGCAGGGAAGGTTTTATGTTTCTGTTGTGTTAGGTTTTAAGTCTTTATACACTTGGGACCTCTTTCATTTCAGCCCTGGTGATGAATCAGTAGGTCACCTGAGGGAGGTGTTTG
>JAZGTJ010009775.1:0-18934 GCA_036877575.1 Botia almorhae
AAAGGGAACACAAGTGAGGCCAATGAGTAATTAGTCCCAGGTGTGAGGCATTGTGAAAAATGTAGTTCCTGACATAGTTAATATTCCGGAGAAAGCAATCACTGCTGGCAAGGGGGAGGGGCTAAGGTCTTTTAAAGTTTGACACATTGCCATGGCAACAATATTTAAGGTATCACAAATCCTTTTGAAGCATTACATCAGGTTATGTCTACATTATTCTGTAGACATAAACCTGGATGAAGTAACTTTCATGCACTGTTTTTGATCAAATATTTATACTAATTCATTAAACACAGAATAGTCAGGTAAAGTTTTTTGTAATTAAAATTTAAATGGAATTTAATTTATTAATTCTTGAAAGGTGTTGCCATGGTGAGGCAATAAATTATTGGCAAAAAATGGAAATAGTGACTTATATCTGCTGTATATATTAGGTGATTTTATTCGAGTTTCAAGTTTCTTGGCATCTACATTTTTGATGACGTCCAACCTGGTCAAAAAGGCACAGCAGCATCTTTACTTCTAAAATTGAGAACATCTGTCACAAGCGATGCCTGGGCAGGGCAAGGAACATCATCAAGGATGCCTTCCACCTTAACAATGGACTTTTCACCCTCCTCCTATTAAGCTCAAAGGTGACAGGAGTCTAAGCTCTTGCACTGGTAGGTTTAAGAATAGCTTCTTCCCCGAGGCTGTGACCCTGCTGAACTGCACGCTACTAATCTAATTACATCTGGTTCCGGTTCTTTATGAACATATATTTGCACAATCTGTACACTGTCTAAACTATCACACTGTACACTACCAACAAAGTACTGTACAAAGTACTTTACTGGTCACATTATTTAGACTATTCCAATCTAAATTGGTGCTGTGTGATGACTAGTATGTCATGACAAACCACAGAAGCTACAGCGTCTTTTGTAGTTATATTAAAATATATAAAATATTTTGCAATATTAAAACATAGGAAAAAAACTGAAAAAGCAGTATTAATGAGCTAAAATGGCATGTATTTAGTATTTAGGAACCGGCTTTCCTAAACCTAAATGGAATGGAACCCTAATTTCTAATCTAATGACTTATTATATATTATATATTGAGTTTAGCCTGACATTTTGTTTTAAAAAAATTATATTATTAATTAAAACTGTACATATTTTCTGGTTCTATTTTAACAAAGAGGAGACCAAAAAATAAATATGAATGGTCATTAAAACTTTGCTAAAACAACAAAGTGACTTTTTCGGACTTTCATTTTAACGTCTGTGCTCAGAAGGATGCAGTAACAATTAACAGGTTAATTTATGACGCACAAACCTCTGATAGAACTCCAGTGCACTGGCTGCCTCTTCCTGGTACTGCACATTGAACACATAGTGACAGCTAATGCTGGCTGCTTCCCATTCAAATTAATCAACTGCAAAGCCTGCTAAAGAGAATAGCATTTACAAAATTGAAATTAGGAGAGCTCAGAAGCTATATGACATTAAAGCTGACCCACCAGCTGATCATAATCTCAAGCATAGTACCAATTAACGGTGCAGTAAGCAATTTCTAAAAAATTTGCTTTACCTTTAAAATAACAAACACGTTCTGCCACACAGGCAATGACTAACAGCTGACGCATTGCTGATTGACAACAAGTGTTATGACGTTGTGGTGATTGGTCCGATCCACCTTGTTTTTCTCTGGCATTTACAACCAGGATTGTGTTTAAACACAATATACAATTTAAAAGCCTTGTGTGTAATCACCCTTGGGGTGCTGTACACAGAGAGGCTTCCTTTACATCTACTGGGGTTGCAGTGACCTAAGTGTAGCAATTAACAAAAAGTTTTAACAAAAAGCAGAAATTCATTACATATATAGAGAGCATACTTGAGCCTTGTTTAACTCAATAGTTAAATTCTAAGGCTTACTGTCAGAGTCAGCCACATCATCAGCACCAGACCATACATCATACTCACCCTCGTTTGATCTTGTTGTTCCCATGGAGCTACCGACCTGACTACTTACCCGTGTCTTGCTTTCTTTAGTCATCCCGCTCCCTGTTATCCTAAAACCGGCACCATATTTCTCTGTGCTACCACTTATTTCCTGTGTGTTTAATTTTAAAATGATAAAGTTAAACTGAACCTTAAATGCATCACATATATTTACAAAAACAGTAACTGTCTTCAAAAATGTCAAATTATGACACTAATTAATCAGTGTATGCTATAATCAGCTGTTCAAATAAAAAAATTAATGAAGAGTTTGGAATTTCTCTATTAAATTCTAATTAATGGTGGCTGGTAGCAGCATTTTCAGATCTGAATTTTTGCAAGTTGAAATGACAAATATAGACTACTAATTTAATGTTAATGTTTTTATATTGGTGTCATATAGCATTGGTTTAAACTTACCAGTCTGACTTTCAGGTTGACTTTCATTTTCATTTCAGTTTGATTTCATTTGACTTCAACATGTGTAAAAGTACATCAATTAACCTGTAATTTTATTATTTAAACATAGATGTGAATAGAGAGGTAAAAGTTACGGATTGCAGCATTAAAGTATAGGTCCACCGAAAAATGATATTTTGCACATAAATTACCTTCAAGACATCCTAGGACAATATGACTTTCTTCTTTTTTTCTTTTAACACAATCTGAGCTATATTAAATAACATCCTGCCTTTTCTCAGCTTTAAAATGGCAGTGAATGGTACTCATTATTTTAAAGCCCCAAAAAGCACATCTGTCCGTCATAGAAGTAATCCATATGACTCCAGGGGCTTAATACATTTTCAGGGCCTTTTAAAGTGAAATGATGTTTGTGATAAACTTTACTGTTTTGAGCATATTTAGCAATCGAAACCGCACGTTTGAATGTAAGATGTTTATATAATTTATATAATTTATGCAGCTACCTGACTGTGCAATATTCATGATCTGTTATGTCATGCGTTATGCGAAGCGTTATGTGATGCAGTTATGTTACTAATGAATGTTATACATTCCCAGTGTTTCCTGTTTGCTGTAAGAATACACAGTGCACCTGTAGAAACTGATAGGACTGTAATTGGAGATGATGTGCCACAGTTAATTGATGTAGTGGAGGCTTCACTGTGGAGCAGAAGTCACACAGTTAAACTACATCCACAGGAACTGTTTACATTAATTTAGAAGGCTGTTAAAGTCTAGTGTAGTGTAGATAATGTCAAGCCTATTTTTAATGAGAACTTTTCAATGAGGATTATTATAAGACAAATAGTTCTGCGTGAAGTGGCAATTACAACCATCTGAAGATGACACCTACAGCTCTTTTTTTGTATGCACTTTTAATTGGAATCAGACTTCAGTGTGTCCAGACAAGGTTATACACAAATCATTGGGCTGTTAAAATAATTGGAGGACCCAATGTAGCTGATCGAATTGCAGAAAAATATGGATTTGTGAATATGGGCCAGGTATGTAACTGTTAAAAGTTCTTTACAATTTTTTTAGTAGCTGTTCCTCATGTGGTAACATCTAAAGCAGGTTAAAGAAAATGTTTACTGAGTCAACTGGACATAACTGGGTTATACCAATTATTATGGTTATATTATGTTATTTTTAAGGCTGAAATAAACATATGCAAGCAGCCCACTACAGCATGTTTGGACAATCATGACAACTCCTGCCTGTATAGTTTAAGATTCAGTTGCACTCTTATTGATGAATGTACAGTATATTGTGTTCTTTACTACAACTTATTTTTAGAAAAGTTTTCTTTACCATTTGGCTTTCATTCTCACTGTGGGTGAGAATGTCTCTGGATTAATGGCTTTTATATAATACATGCGTTTATTATGCAAGACAAGCTTCTAACCTCTGTCATTTTTTACACAAATCCAGTTGGTTAACCAGCTGTCACATTTTTGTGTACAGAAATATGAACATACTTCCAAAACAAATATTACTACTTTTGTTTTTAGACCAATTTAGAGAGTAAACTGGTAGAAAATTCAAGAAACAAGATTTCTGGGGGATTTTATGTCATGTAATATGTGATAATTGATAAGTAACAGAATATATAAAGGTATTGTTAGTTAATGTGTAAGGTAAAACTTTTAAAATTTAACTTCCATTTAACAAAGAATATTTCTTTTAGACTAATTTAAATCCTGAGGGGTTATTATGCAATGCATCAACCCAAATGGGTTCCGCTGTGTTAAACCGGATTTGTTTTGTTTCATAGACCATATCTTTTCTCTGGTAAAGTGTAAGTTGCATACTTCTTCCTGCACTCAAATAATCATCCACTGTGTGCACTGTTTAGTTTAGTTATATTTGCATTGGCTTCAGCCAACATAATAACGTCATTGCATGGGGTGTCAAGAAACAATCAGCAGCCAAAGTTTAAGCTCAGCTAACTCGTGCATTGGTAGCTCATGTTGCCCCTGACAGTAAGTCTATCAGTGGTGTAAGATCACCCTTTGTTGTTTCAAAGGCATACGTCAGTGATGGATACATAATTTATATCTTTGTCAGTCACAGTTGAGCAGTGGCTGTGTTGTGACACATCTGTAAAAATTTACACAATTTGATCTTTCTCTTCCCTGTGTACTGATTCAGATAGGTGAGCTTTTGGACATTTACCAGTTCCTGCACAGCGGAACTATCAAACGTTCCACTATTGAAAGTAGAAGAAACCACAGTCTTATTTCCATGGAGACCAAGGTAAAAGGATCATGTATCTCCAGTTACTGAGACACCACTGAATAATTAATTAGATAGACTACACCACCTAAAGAATACCACAAACCAAACACAAAACAAAACCCATTAAGACAGTACGTCAATGCAAACAGATGCATCCACAAGCTTACCAAGAAACGAAATAGGGCAAAGTTATTTATTTTGTACAGTGTGATTTGTAAAGCATGTTATGCATGCAGTAGAACATCAGAAATATGTTTTTGACACTAAAGGTGGAGTGGATCCAACAACAGATGGTTCAGAAGAGAATAAAAAGGACCGACGCAATGGACCGAATGCACACCACCAGCTTTAATGACCCTAAGTGGGACAGCATGTGGTATATTGTTAGTATGCAATTTACATTCAGTTCCATGCGATTTCCATTTGTTTAAGACATTGACCAAAATGAAAGTGCCAGTTAGATTGTGAAGACGCACACATTTTCAAAAAAATAAGGCACAATTATTTTGTTTTATAAAGAAAAACTTTAGCTCCCATCCATAATTTTTCAATTGTCACATCATAATGTAAAACAATAGTAATATGTTACCTATATTTAACAGCATTGTGATCAAAACTGCTTAACGGACATGAACATCAAGGCTGCATGGCGCAGAGGTTACACTGGGAAGGGGGTTGTGGTCTCTGTTTTGGATGATGGTATAGAAAGACAGCATCCAGACCTTAAGCAGAACTATGTAAGCACTTTGACATACTCTGATTATTTGTGAGTAAATTAACTAATCTCATAAAACACAAATTAGATATCTGCTTAAGACTACTGTTTAAGTGATTTTCATTATTAATCAACCAGTCTGTGTTTTTCAATAGCTGATGTCAAGCAGAGCAGCTGATGGCTGATATAATTCAGATTTACTGTATAAACTTATATGATAAAAAACAATTTAATGATAGCAAATAATACATGCATTTTGGCTGAATTTAAATGTAATTTAATAAAACACTATTTTTTACACAATATTTTTAAACAGGAAATGTGGATTATTCATTGACAAGCCTGTTGAAATATTTTTAACTGAAGCTATAACTATATATATATAGTGATATAGCTTTAACATGAACTTGTGTTAATTAGCCAAGTGGGCATCGTTTCTGGATGATACAGATAATATCATTAGAATAATCTGCCAGTTATCTTTTGTCCAATTATATTACTATTACTAATAATGATGGTGTAAAAAGCATGATATACAGATTAGATATGCATATTGTGAAGTCTTTTGTTGTCAGTATACTGACTGGGGAATTATTAATGTGTTATTCTATTTTCATAAGGATGCACAAGCCAGCTATGATGTTAATGGCAATGATCCTGATCCAACACCCAGATATGATGCCGCCAATGAAAATAAGTCAGTTAATTTCTACTGTAACCAAATGCAATCACTTGCTGTCCATAGTCTGCTCATATTTACACAATTCACACCATTCATATCATATTTACACAACATTTAAATCATCCAGAATCTGATAAATAAAAAAATATATAAGGATTGTGCCTTTTGTTTTCATTAAAGACATGGGACAAGATGTGCTGGTGTGGTGGCTGCCTCTGCAAACAATTCCCTCTGCACAGTTGGAATAGCTTACAATGCAAAAATTGGGGGTATGTGATCAAGATGTTTACTTTTTGGTTGTGTGTTAGAAATATTTTGTTTTCGTTTATTAAGCTGTGATATTTGCACGACCTTGCTGCATAGTATACAGCATATACTACTTAAGAAATAGTATGTGAAACTTTACGAATTTTGGAATGCTCCGTGGTTTAGTAGCTGTTTAGTAGGTCTAGTGTGTAGTTTCTGTGCCAGAAGTGCCAGCGGCAAAACAAATCACAACAGTCTGGTTCCTGCATGTAAAAATCATTTTAATTTTCCCAATAGGGAAATACATTTTTAATTATAAATTATAAATCTTTAAAGACCTTGTGAGTTATGAGGTTAATAATCAGTGACATGGGCTTCTGTTGAAGCTATTTCACACTGTCTTTTTTTTAAAACATGTTTTAAAAAAAAATAAAAGTGCAAGGGCCTACTAAACTACCCATGATCCTGCCATGAAATGCAAATATCACAGTACATTTATCAGAATAGTACAAGTAGTATGGAAGTATGTAACCAAACATCTTACGCTTGTTCGCATGTTCTTGTATTCATATGTAGGTGTACGTATGTTGGATGGTGATATGACCGACCTGGTGGAAGCTCAGTCATTGAGTCTGAGGCAGCAGTATATTGACATCTACAGCTCCAGCTGGGGCCCAGATGATGATGGCAGGACAGTAGATGGTCCCGGGCCACTTGCCCGGCTCGCTCTGGAGACTGGAATCCGCAAAGTTAGTGTGTGTTTGTGCTTGTGTGCACAACTGGGCACAGAAAAAATACCTAAAGATCAAGAGTCTACCGGGTGCTAGCTGTTACTAGCTAATAATAACCCATCATATCTGACCAATTAGAAACTACCTCTGGGCCATTAGGCCCATTTTTAACGACCCATGTTTTATGTTAACTACCATGCTGGGGATGGAAATTTATTTAATCCACTACCCCCAAGTATTATATTCAATATTATAACAATATTTAAACATAGCTGCAAGCAGAAATGACGGCCCAGATACAATGCTGCAGTTGCTACCTTGTGCTTCTCAAAAAACAATGCACAGTTTTCACATGCATTCCACTCCATTAATAACTGAGGACAAATTTAAAGTCTTGTTTTAAGTTTTTGTAAGTGACTCATTTCCTGCTGCCAGTTGGTGGTGCCACCAGCTGGCAACAGGAAATGCATCATCATTTAAAATAAAAGTCTTACATTTACCCATGTCACTTCAGACTGAGAATAATGGTTGATATAAAGTTATAAAAGAATTTGTGATATGTTAAATATTGTTGCCATGGCAATGTGTGAAACACATGCTAAACATGCTTAAAATGGCATGACATTTGGCAACACATCATATTGGTCAGCTGGGTCAAAAGCTTAGACATGCGCGTTGTTAGGGGTCTCTAAAGCACCTCCTTTTGACTGAAGTGATGGGGTTAGTTTTGTCTACGGTCACCAAAATTGGCACATGTATTGTTCTCACCAAGCCGGATAACTTTCAAAATTACGTTCATTAGCAACAGGAAGTTAGCCATTTTGGATCAAATGTGATCAAACAGTATACAAACTTGTGATTTTTTCCCATTTTGTAAACATAAGAAAATGACTGTCTTTCATCTTTCCTATTTGCTTCTCAGGGCAGAAAGGGGCGTGGCTCCATCTTTGTGTGGGCCTCAGGTAATGGTGGCCAAAGACAAGACCACTGCTCATGTGATGGTTATACCAATAGCATTTACACCATCTCTGTGGGCAGCACCACTCAGAGTGGTCGAAAACCATGGTACCTGGAGGAGTGTGCCTCCACCATTGCCACCACTTACAGCAGCGGGGACAGCCATAGCCTGGGCATAGTTAGTTTATCAATCCTAATTTATTTGCTGATGTATTCAAGAAATTGACAGTCTTATGTCACTGGCCTCTGTGCATATATGTGTTCTCAGGTAACAACAGATTTGAGGCAGCGTTGCACCGACAAGCACTCTGGCACTTCAGCATCAGCACCTATGGCTGCAGGAATTATTGCTTTAACACTTGAAGCAAAGTAAGCAGGGATGTTTGGTTTATCTAGACTGTCTGTTAAAAGTGGTTGTCAGTCTGTTAGATATATCAAATGTAGCCGTCTTAAGCTCAGAGCTGCTACCTGGATGTTTGCCAGGTCTAACCAGCAAGCGTAAAACAATTATTCAGGTTTAGTTTTACAGATTGTATAACAGTGACATATTCCAGAGAACTATTCCATAGTTCGTATCCCATAGTTCTCTGGGAAAACATTTTATGGCTTAGTACCCTAAAGACTCCAGGTTCAAACCATGAAAAAGGTTATCCTAGAGCTAGCCTCATACTCAGATGGCACACCCAAGGACTGCCAACATATAATTCATAATATATATGGTATTGTGCAGATAATCAAAAGGTTTTAGGAGATTATTGTCCAACTATTGCCATTGCTCAAGGCACTAAAACCTGGGGTTTACCAGACAGAGTGACTGTCCTTTCTGACTTAATATGTTGACTATGGTTAAAAAGCATATTACTGCCATCCCTGATGAGCTTGTGATGAGTATACTAACTTCTATGTACTTTGTCATCAGCCCATCTTTGACCTGGAGGGATGTTCAGCACATCATTGTGAAAACATCTCGCCGTGGTCACCTGAGCGCCTCAGACTGGCAGAGCAATGGAGCTGGTTATGATGGTAGATTAAAACCATCTTATCTTTTAAACAACACTGGCTTAACATCATTTAAAAAGTATTAACAGCTGTATGAAATATTGTTAAAGCACACTTTTACTGTCAAATTTCACCCAGATCTGCATACTATTAATTAATTATAAATTAGCATACTATTCATTCTTCATAGCTTGTAATTAGAACTGAGTCCCAAATTATTTAGAAAATAGTATGCCAATGTACATACTTGTCCAAATGTTTTTATGAAACGTGCATCTGTTATCTAAAACCACTTATTACAGTTTATAAACAATAACCACAGTAAGCAGTTTTGTACAAGTTATATACAAGTTTATAATTACAGTTAATAAAGTTTATCAGTAGATATTATTTAGTAATTAAATGTATGAACCTAAAAATAAATGTACTGCTTACCGCAAGTAGTTGTGAATTGGGATGCAGCCATTACTAACAGAGAACTCAATGACAATAAAGTTTGTTCCTATTGTCTGTTGTGCAGTTAGTCACCTTTATGGGTTTGGGTTAATGGATGCTGAGGCCATGGTGAAAGAGGCAGAAACTTGGAAGCAGGTGCCTCCTCAACACATGTGTGAGGAGAACACAATAAACAATGCCAGGTAATTATTTCAGTGTTTTATTATTGTTTATAAATCATTAAAAATCTATGATATAAATCATTACATTTCATAGTGCATGAACTTATATATATATATATATATATATATATACTTATAATGTAAGTACAATGGTATTACAATTTTATTTATCATTGTACTATGGGACTGCCACATTTTTGTTTGTAAGGGATGGTGCTCAAAGATTCAGAGATCTGTTCTTAGTATGGTATGTCCAAAAATATGGTAATTCCATGGTCATATTTGGTGCTTGGTTAGTTTTTCACTAACTCAGATTCTCTTTCTCTATTTTAGGATCATAAGTCCAGAGAGGGTGTTGAGGTTTGTGTATAAGTCCACAGGTTGCTCTGCTGAACGTCTGCAGCGCGTGGTCTATCTAGAGCACGTTGTTGTACGTATCACAATCACGCATCCTTACCGCGGAGACCTATCAATCACACTAACATCACCATCTGGGACCAGATCTCAGCTTCTCACAAACAGGTACAAAATTCCAGACAGACAAAAGTTATATTTATGATTTATTAAAATACATAAGATTACATTAGCTTCTTGAGCTTCCACATAACTCCTCTATAAAGAAAAGTCTTAAAGCTAACACAAGTAACAAGACACATGGGGCACAAATGATGGTGTATTACTCGCAAAACTTAATACATGTTGTAAATAAATTTGTAAATGTTGTAAATCTTGTTGACCCGAACATCTTTCGCATGGACACCCCTTAGCTCTGCCCAAAAGGAAGTCGGTCATTTGGGATTTTCTGAAAAGTGCATGCTGTGAGCTTTTAAATACTCCTAGGGATTTCTTGTGTTTGTCACCAAACTTAGAATGGATTTTTGATATCTCAAATGGTGTTGCCATGACGAGGCGGTAAAATTATGTAAAAAAAATGGAAACCAAGAAGCCTCTAATATCAACAGCATGCATTGAGTGATTTACATCAAACTTGGAAAATATGTTTATTGTGGTTGGCTAATGACAATAATATAACTATTGTGAGTCATGGTCATAGTGCCACCAACTGGCCACCATTTTTTTTTAAATGTTAAACTTTTAAATTTAAAATGCTATAACAGGATCAATTAGAAAACAGGAATGGCAAAGTATATCAATAAGTCCAAGAAACCAGCTCCACTACCACCCTGCCTGAACAGCCGAACCAATTTTATGTTTTAAGACCTCCAACACTCGCATACCCAGATCACACAACCCTCTCCCCCTCTCTGACTGTCTTACTAGCTGAAGTACCCAGAGCCCTAAAAAGAATTAACCCTTGCAAGGCAGCAGGTCCAGGCAACATCCCAGGGGAGACCCTTAGGGCATGTGCCTCAAAGCTGGGTGATGTTCTTACCTCCATTTTCAACATGTCCCTCTCACATGTTTCCACTTATCCCATCCCAGTTTCCAAAAAGAATGTCTGAATGACTACAGGCCAGTGTGCTCACTACAATCATCATGAGTGTTTTGACAGAGTGGTTCTGACCCACATTCAGAGCAGTATATTGGAAATTCTGGACCCATTACAGGATGCCTACTGCCCAAACAGATCTACCTTATACAGCCCTATTTCTGCAGCTTTACACACATAACCTTCACACCTGAAAAACAAATACACTTACACAAGGATATGTTTCATTGACTACAGTCCTGCTTTTAATACAGTTATCCCCATAAACTAAATGAAAAACTGTTATAGCTTGGACTAAACTCTCTAAACACTCTGTGACTGGCTGTCAGAATTGGAAACACCACCAAAGTTGTTGGACTGGTGGTGACGAAACAGTATACAGGAGTGAGATCTCCTCAACACAGACAAAACCAAGGAGATGAATGTTGACATGAGGAAGGTTCACAAAAGAGCCAGCTACATTGATAAAGACCCCACTCACCCCCAACGCAAACTGTTTATACCTCTGCACTTTGGTAGGGGGTTCAGAAGTGTTAAATGCAGGACATCCAGGCTGAGAAACTATCCAGTTTCTGTTTCTATCCAACAGCCATCAGATTGTTAAATGGATCAAACACATATTGACCCTGTCACCACCCCTGACATCATTCTCAACTACCTCTACACAGACTCTTGCCATATCCTGATACTATGCATTCATCCAACACTGCACTCATTGGTTCACTTAATACTTTACCATTAAAAATGGCTTGTTTTTTGTGAGGGTTAGGTTTAGGGGTAGGGTTAGAGGATAGTCTTACCACCTATGCCAACGTGTGTGTGTGTGTGTGGTATTATTATGCTAGGCTTTTTAATCTGACTGAAATGGTCAAGCACAATTTCTAAGACTAGTAAAATTAATTTCTAAAAGTATGTCTTATGGTAGCAACATGATTTGAAACTGGATAGGTACATTTTCTAGAGAAAATGTTAACATCTGAAGAAAGCATCTAAACATTTTCACAAGAACATGTGAGTGGTGCTTGCCGTTGCAAAACTCTGGAATATTTAAACAATGATGTTAACATGTATTAACATGATGCAAGCATGAATTAGCATGAAGCTAGCATGAATTAGCATGATGCTAGTGTAATTTAGCATGATGTTAGCATAATGCTAGCATAACTTAGCATGATGTTAGCATGATGCTAGCATGATAGATATACTAAAATATGGCTTATTCATGATGTTATGAGGTTGCTAGGGTGATCTAAATGGTTGCTAGCGTGTGGTCAGGAAGTTGCCAAAGCAATACCTTAAGCCCACTGACAGCCCAAGTCCAAAAAAAATGGTTGTGTGTTGGAATCAAAAGACCCAACGCCTATGTCTCTATGATGTTCTGGTGCTGAGATATAGCTAATTCATATTGGTTGCTAGGGTGCTCTAAATGGGCATGGCTGGATAGTTTCTATGGCAATAAAGACTACTTGCCTGTCTGAGTCAAAAGAGGCTACCCACTTGTCTCTACGATGTTCTGATGCCTTTCACCTTTTTAAATGGAAGTCAATAGGGTGGTTGCTAGGGTACTGTAACTGGAAGAAGTATGCAAGAGAGTACTAGTGATGCTTTGCTTCGCAAGCACCATTTATTATCATTTTTATTCTATACTATGTTCACCAGTGTCACACACAGCTCTGTATAGGTGTTAATTGAAAAGGAATACATAATGAAACTTTAATTTAAAGTAACAGTATTTGCGTTTTACCATGCATGTTGTTCCAGCTAAGTTAAGTTACTGTGGGAATGTTATTTCAGGAAAAGTTTTAAACATGTATAGGACAATTTAGATTACACTTTTCTTCATTTTTATATGGACTATGAAATCATTTCTATGCAATACGAAATATCTTTTTGCACATGCAGTCAAAAGTGTCTGAACTCTGAAAATTGTTGCTTGCAGACCCCTCTTGTTATTTTTAGCTTTCATGCAGATTCCAGAGCACCCTGTGATGTAATTTTTTCAGACATTTTGAATTCTCAGAAAAACCTACTTTTTTTGGACTCCACCTAGATTGTTTGTTGGATTTGCATTAAATTTGTTGTGTGGCATCTAGAGATACTCATGACAAAAAGTTATAGAATTTGTGTCGATAACCCTTACTATTCTCGTATACTGCATCTGCAAATTTTAAGGCAAGCACATAACAATGGATATGAGGCTGTATCTTTGCCATGCTTTTGTGTATTGACGTGGTTTGTGTCATAACAGGCATAACCTGAGGGTGCATGCACAGCTTTGTCACAGCACTACCTTCTAAGACATGAAACATATGAAACATTGCTATTTTTGCGTATAACTTTTAAAACTTTGGTCTAGAATCATAAGAGTGGTCTCTTTAGATTGCTTGAAGCACGCAACAATATCAACAAAGTCAACCAATATCTGATGTTCCATCGATCATTTTGAATTTTGTCATTAAATTTTGCAAATACACAATTGCGCATTGTTATAAAACTTGGTATGATTCATCACTATAGTATGAGGTGATCTGCACTAGATGGTTAGCATTGAGATATATAACAATATTTATGTAAATGTTTAAAACACATGATAGAAATAACATATTGTCATGCACCTTTCTTTTGTGGCTCATGCTGAGTCCTATGATATGAAATTTGTCATAGTCAACTCTGAAAGAAATTTGCATGCCAAAAAAGGGAGATTGCGTGCAGCATTCACTTTTCTTCTTTGGAGCCTGAGCATATGCATCTTCTTACAAAGAAGCATTACATGTCTGCTGGATCTATGACACAATCCACAGAAAACATTGTCATCTGGGTGCTTTGGCAGCTGCCATTGGTGTCTAAAATAGCATTTCAACACACACAGTTGGTCCGAGTCACAGGTGGACCTGTTTGCCTTCCCGGAAACCTACCACTGCACACTTTGGTACTTCCCCTCCGAACCTTCCCTATGCACGTATGCCTGGGCACACAGCTGGCCATGAGATCTCCCCAAGTATGCCTTTCCCCCAGTGAGCCTTACTTCACAGCTGTTGCGCAAGGTCAGGGAAGAGAAGCATTATGCTTTTGGTTAACCAGACTTTTTGTGTCCTGGTGTGCCTCACAAGTTGAGGACCCACAGAGATGCCCAGTCAGGACTGTGTTGTCCTTGCTGCAGGAGTGGTTGGATGGCCACCTGCTGAAGACAACTCCTCCTAGTGGCGCTCACTTCTGTCAAGAGGGAGGGGACATACAAGCATTCTCTGTGTCTCATGGTTGCCCATGATTCCATAACTGTTATTAAGATCTTTTGATCACATGGTTCTTAAGTAACATATCAAGATAATAGAAGAAAGATGACCAAAGGAATCTTAGACTGTGTCTCAACATCGCTTTGTCGTATTGACATGAAACTTTTTCACATGTCATTGTGACCACATCCTGACTGTCTTATAACAATTTGGTTACAAAAATATAATTTCATTTTGCTGTAAGTGTTTTTACTTATGCTTTTAAGCCTATTTTTCTAAATTCATTATCAGTGATGTGCACACATATTTCTCCTTATGCCCTTAGTGGGCTTGACTCCATAATTGCTGCTTGCAGCTATATTCTTTTTCATTTTCTTCTGCTCTTGAGTCTACAGCAGCCTATAGAACCATATGGTAAAAAACTGTGAAATTTGGCACACAGGTAGAGGACAGTCTGAAACTTCTACATTGATAAAACGCTATTGTTGCGCCAACAACGATAAAACATTTCACTCATGCTCATAACTTTTGACTCATAAGTCCTAGAAACTAAATTTTATCAGCTCACGCTAATTTCAACGGACCCCATAACATAATTTTCCATTATGACATTTTGATGCCATTTTGAATGTTTCTGAAAAACCAACTTTTTCGAACAACTCATTTGTTGTTTGAACAAGGAATTTGTCTGATTTGCATGAAACTTGATACATAGCATCTTGAAACACTGATGACAAAAAGGTTTTAGAAGTTTTTTTATATACCCAAGGTTCTTGTAAACTGCTTACAATTAACTGCTTGTAAAATAAATTTTACAGCAAACACTGAAAAATGCTGTATCATTGCAAAACTTGTGTGTATTGACATGAAACATGGTAAATGTCATCACAGGCATGGCCTCAGGGAGCATTCATAGTTTTGTCTTAGCAACATGTGGAATGTTGGGGACATAGCGGCAATTTTTTAAAGATCAGCCACATTGTCTAAGATGATGGCTGTAGTCCTGTGTTTTGTGTTCATAAGTTAAGGATTCATTTTTAATTCTCATACGTCATTAGTGTTGAAATGCTTAGAACCTCATTTGAACAACCATAAAATACATACAGTGTTTTCTAAGTTTTATTGTTGCACCCACACTGTTGCACCAGTAATAGCCTTAAGAGTCATTCTGTGGTTTTGTTGTGGCTAGAGCAAATGATCGCTCCCCTGAGGGCTTCCTTAAGTGGGAATTCATGACAACTCACTGTTGGGGGGAAAACCCAGCAGGGGACTGGATCCTGGACATTAGAGACACCCCCTTTGCAAGGAGAAACAGCCAACTACAAGGTACCCAAATTCTATGTACCATGGAACAGTAGTATTATCATATTATAAAACCATGGTGTTTTTATATACACCACAGTACTGAATGATTACCATATTCATGTACCATGGTATTTATATAGTATTTATGTCTTCTCCAAAGTACTTTACGGAAGTCCAAGGTGCTACCATGGCCCCCCAAAAAATACACTATATAGCCAAAAGTATTCGCTCACCCATCCAAATAATTATATTCAGGATTTTTGTAGGGTAGTTCACTGTAATAATGGTGGTATAGTTGATGTTATGTATGGTTATCCTTCATGTGGAAGTCATTTTTATTGTGCACATTAGGAAAGCTGATAGAATGGTCTTTGGTGCTCTATGGGACGTCCACACATCCATATACTCGACATGAACAGCCTCGATCTGCCCAGTTGCTGCCAGAAGATGAGACCAGAGAGGAATACAATGGTGATTTGATCCTTTTTAGTAGTTTAATAACAATCACACTGGAGAAACAAGTTAAGATACACATACAGTCAGTTTATCATACTTTTAGAAAATAACAAATAAAATACACTTTAAGAGGTTTATACTTTAAAATAGCGGAAAACATATGTCCCACTAGAACAAGATAAACTCATAATCAAATACATTCTTAATTTTTTTTTTACATTGTATTAAATTTACGTTTTATGTAAATTTATCTCGTTTTACTCACATATGTTTTACTGGAAAACAAGACAAGATGCTTATTTAAAAATAGTTTTGCGACAGTCTGTGCATACATGTATACTGTATGATGGCCCTCTCTTTTCTCTCCTCCGCATAAGGCTCATGTGACCCAGAATGTAGTGAGGATGGCTGTGAAGGACCTGGACCCCACCAATGCGTATCCTGCCTGCACTTTTTTGTGAAGCTCAAAAACAATTCACGGTCAGCCAGTTTTATTTCTTTCTTGATTGTAAGAAGAAACTTTTACACAATGCACAATGAGCAGTGTGTGTTGAAGGTCTTCTTTTATCTGGGTTTGTCCAGCACCTGTGTGGCTGAATGTCCGGATGGGTCCTGGGGTGATAGGAAAAGGTGTAAGAAGTGCTACCCCTCCTGTAAGTCATGTTTGGGCAGCCGCAGTGATCAGTGCACAGGCTGTAAGTCTGGGTACCATTTGGATGAAGACGAGAACACCTGTGTGACCAGCTGTCTGGATGGCTACTACCTAAACCATGGTAAATGTGACATTACTAACACTGACCAATGATTAGGCTTCTTGTTTTGTCCAAGCCAGCTGTTGTTCTAGCTGTGATATTGTAGGTTCAATGTTAAACTACAGTAACTGGACTGCTACACTATATTGCCAAAAGTATTCGCTCACCCATCCAAATAATTGAATTCAGGTTTTCCAATCACTTCCATCGCCACAGGTGTATAAAACTAAGCATCTAGGCATGCAGACTGCTTCAACAAACATTTGTAAAAGAATGGGTCGCTCTTAGGAGCTTAGTGAATTCCAGCGTGGTACTGTGATAGGATGCCACCTGTGCAACAAGTCCAGTCGTGAAATTTTCTCGCTACTAAATATTCCACAGTCAACTGTCAGTGGTATTATAACAAAGTGAAAGTGATTGGGAATGACAGCCACAAAGTGGTAGGCCACGTAAAATGACAGAGCAGGGTCAGCAAATGCGGAGGTGCATAGTGCGCAGAGGTTGCCAACTTTCTGCAGTCAATCGCTACAGACCTCCAAAGTTCATGTGGCCTTCAGATTAGCTCAAGAACAGTGCGTAGAGAGCTTCATGGAATGGGTTTCCATGGCCGAGCAGCTGCATCCAAGCCATATATCACCAAGTGCAATGCAAAGCTTCGGATGCAGTGGTGTAAAGCATGCTGCCACTGGACTCTACAGCAGTGGAGACGCGTTCTCTGGAGTGACGAATCACGCTTCTCCCTCTGGCAATCTGATGGACGAGTCTGGGTTTGGCGGTTGCCAGGAGAACGGTACTTGTCTGACTGTGGAGTTTGGTGGAGGGGGGATTATGGTGTGGGGTTGTTTTTCAGGAGCTGGGCTTGGCCCCTTAGTTTCAGTGAAAGGAACTGTGAATGCTTCAGCATACCAAGAGATTTTGGACAATTCCATGCTCCCAACTTTGTAGGAACAGTTTGGGGATGGCCCCTTCCTGTTCCAACATGACTGCGCACAAGTGCACAAAGCAAGCTCAAAAACAATTCACAGTCAGCCAGTTTTATTTCTCCCTTGATTGTAAGAAAGAACTTTTACACAATGCACAACCAGCAGTGTGTGTTGAAGGTCTTCTTTTGTCTGGGTTTGTCCAGCACCTGTGTGGCTGAATGTCTGGATGGGTACTGGGGTGATAGGAAAAGGTGTAAGAAGTGCTACTCCTCCTGTAAGTCATGTTTGGGCAGCCGCAAGTTTGGGGATGGCCCCTTCCTGTTCCACCATGGCTGCACACCAGTGCAAAAAGCGAGGTCCATAAAGTCCATAGAGTCCTGACCTTTTTTGTAATCACAATTAGAGATGCTTTTAATCCTAAGCAATTTACAAGGGGAGAGAGAGCATTTAACATTTTGCCCTAAGAGCCAACAAGTCTAGTCTGCAAAGATACATTTACAAGTTGTAATAGTCTGATGGTAGGGACAGGATGAATAGTAGAAAAGGGTTAAAAAAACACATTAAATATCGGGGATTGGCTAGGTGTCTGCAGAACCAGTGTGCATTCAGTAAATTTTTATAGGTTGGAGTTGGAGTGGGTGGAGGCTGGCACCTCATTCCACCAGAAAGAAACAGAATAAGTGAATGTCATAGAGAGCGATCTGGTACCTTGTATATTGTGACACCTCTATTTACAACATTCCTAATGCTGGAACTCATTTGACTGACCCAATTGTTCATGATGTGGCAATTTTATGGGATTTTTACTTTATCCATATAATTAAATTCAACTTTATTTATATAGCGCTTTTCACAAAAGGACATTGTTACAAAGCAGCTTTACATGTATGATAAATGTACACAGCACACAAGGACAGACATACAGACAAACACACAGACAGACAGACACACAGACAAAGAGAAACAGGTGATATTATGCATGTTATACAATCATTAATGGGGTATGAATAGATAGTATGAGAATAATTTAATAATAAGTGCAAAATTAAAGCTGATTACAGCTGCCTCCTGACGGGGAGTACAAGGGCAGATGAGCTGCAGCCAACGGTGGCGAGGAAAAAAAACTCCAAAAGGAGACAAAACCTCGAGAGAAACCAGGCCCAGCCAGGAGAACCAGTTC
>JAZGTJ010009776.1:8651-18933 GCA_036877575.1 Botia almorhae
AGAGAGAGAGAGAGAGAGAGAGGATGTCTGTCACTTAGTTGGTTTTGAGTTTTAATATTCATGCATGTCTTTTAATCTGGCTCTGGTTAAAGATCTGGGTTGTTAATTGAAAGGTTGCGTGTTTAAACCAGGTTTACACTAATATGTAATGCAATGTGTACTGTAATACGTCACTTTGGATCAAAGCATTGCTGAACGACTAGTAAGTGAAATAACACATCTGTACTTTAGTTCTGTACTTTAGTTAAGTTCCGTTTACTTCGGCGAGGGTGGCAGGCCACAGGTTACACTCACAACAGCGCTTGTGATTGGAGCGGGCGTATCCTGTGACCTAAGGCGTCATCGTATGACGACAGGAGAGGGGCGGGGCTTGTGAAGCATAGTTACGCTGAAGTTTAGCTTTGGAAGCGAGAGTCCCGTGTGAGGAGTCAATTACTGCCACTGTGGTTCACCGTCTTCCTGTGGCGTTCATCTCTGGATCCGGGCATCGGGTGGGAATGTCAGGAATAACGTCCATCGAGGCGGTGAAGCGGAAGATCCAGACGCTGCAGCAGCAGGCGGATGATGCGGAGGACCGAGCCGAGCTGCTGCAGGGAGAGCTGGACTCAGAGAGACAGGCCAGTGAGAGAGTGAGTCTCCAACACACCGCCGGGAATGCTGCTGGGAATATGGGAATGGTGTCAGGAAGATGTTGAATTAACGTTATTGCTTGGTTATAAGAACGTTATTCAAACATTGTTAATTCTGTAACTTTTCAAACGTTCCTCTACCGCTTTAGGTTGATGTTCTTGAAATACGATATAAAACAATAAAAACTGGACTAACGTTACTGCACTGTTTTTGGTAACGTTGAGAAAACGCTGAGAACGTTAGCCGATATTCTGATAACGTTCCGGTTAGCTTGATATAGGGATGTTTTACTAAAAAAAGAGCAGGTGTTCCTAATGCAGGTTTACTGCTATTTCAGTGTGCTAATATTCCCGACAACCCACACAATCTATTGTTAAACGAAAGAGGCCTGTTGTTTATGTATGTATGAATATGTTTGTATGTGGAGGGCATGTTAAACTATCGTGAGAGGTTTTGTAGTGAGTGCTCTTATAAAGGCAAATACCTACTAAACTTAAATATCCAGGTTCACTTTAAAGACATATTTACAAAAACTGTCATTTGGATTTAGGTATATCAAACCTTTTGTATAAAAGAGTTTATTGAATGCAACATCAGGTGTCACACAACAACTGAACTGAGTTTATTCTGCTGTGTAATTCTCTACTGATGAAGATTACAGCTGATGTTCAGAGCTGATGCTGATGACTGTGTGCTATCAAATCATCTCTCACAGGACCAGCATCTCTCTCTCTCTCTCTCTCACGCAGAATAGTGAATATGTCTATGATCTTGAATCTTGTGGAAAGGTCGGGTACAGACAGGGATTATGCAGGTTTAGTGCATAACTTTAGTCAAGCAGACGGTGAACCTTTGAGTCAGTTTGGCTCTGAGCCCACATCAGGTGAATCATTTGCTATCTTTCTCTTGACTGTCGGGTAGAACTGTCCTGACATTGTGAATCAAATACCTTGCAAATAAATTGTTCAGCATTATAGATTATTTATGTATTTCTGTGCTTTGCTTGTGGAAGTGTTGGTGTCATACATTCTGATAATCTTGTTCAGTAGTGTGCTTTGGGATTCATGTTTTGGTGTGCTCTCATTGTAAGGGCTAGTTATATTCTAAATGTGTGAGCTTTCATACATCAATTAATCATAAATAATATTCAAAGACTGTGTATTACTGTAGTGTTTAACTTTAATGTTTAACTAAGTATTGGGGGTATTGAAATGGTTTAAACTGCACTAGATACTTGATGGTAAAGAGAACAGAAAGCAGATCTGAAGGATTTGTTGGGTTGCGCAACATTGGTCCTTTGGTTTTTCTGAGAGAATATGGAATTGCAGTGTTTCTCTTGGATCATCTCAGCCATCAGATGGTCCTCACAGATCCAGTACACACGTGTGGTAGGAGAGAACTGGAGGGGGTATTGCTCTTCTGTAGTGTTTTTAAACACGACTTGTTCCCGCTCTTCTCTCTCGTTCATCTTCAAGGCCATTTGGATTTTTTCTTCAGAGTACTTGACTGCAGCACACAGTGAATTTGTGGGCACTGAATGCTGTTCTTGTAAAAGCGAGTGACATACTCGATAATATAATTTCATATAACATTAAAAAAACAATTACGATATTATTGCACACAATATATATCGCACACCCCATGTGCCTGTATTTTCCTGTTCGTCTGTGCACAGTCCAAGTCTTTTCACAGAGCTTGAGTATAACTAATATCAATACACACAGTTTTATGCATCACTACTACAGATGTGATTGGACTTGTCAAAGAAAATGCAGTTTTTGTAATGTGTGCATTGATTGTTTCTGTGACTGTAGGCTGAGGCTGAGGTGGCGTCTCTGAACAGACGTATCCAGCTGGTTGAGGAGGAGTTAGATCGTGCACAGGAGAGACTCGCCACCGCCCTACAGAAGCTGGAGGAGGCTGAGAAAGCTGCAGATGAGAGCGAGAGGTCAGGGGTCATTTTATATGACTGATATCATTGCTGCATTCTGTTTCCTTTTGCACCCTTGCCCAGTGTTCAGACAGACAGCACAAATATGATGATTTTCATCAATCTGATCCTATTCGTAGGGGGTTTATTTTCACAATACAGAGTGTGACATGTATGTGACATCATCAGTGGAATGCAGTGGTGTCTTTAGCTGCATTTGCTCACTTCCAGTATAGTGACATTCCCTGTGCAGACAGTGAGAAATCCAGACTGCTGAACGTCAGTGAGAACTACACCACTGTCCCCCAGTGAACAAGTTTAGGTTGTAAGAATGTTTCCGTAACATTTCAATTAAGTACCAAAACCTTGAAAACATTATTTACATTCAAAACATCCAGTTTTTTAGATGTTGTAATAATGTTATTGCTTGGCATTAAGAATATTACTCAAACATTTAATTCTGTAGCATTTCTAAAACATTTCTCTAACTACTTAACAATAATGAACTATTATACAGAACTATTATATCTGTGTTGTATTCTGTTTAACAGCCAGAGTGTGTAATTTAAATAACTCATCCCAGCAGTGGTAGACTGAGGTACAACTGCAAACACTCCACCATCCTTAGCACCCACACGATATAGTAACTAGGTCTTTTTATGGTTTACTTACTGTTGCACATCTGGGTAAGATGATCTGTTTTGTATTTGTAACTTTTTAAAACATAAAATCTTGGGAAAGTTTGGAAAGGGATTGCAACTTACTAAAAATGATGTATTTTGTTTTGGGGTCATTATTACTGTGGCACTAAAGTGACAGGAAGTAGCTTTTGTCTTTTGTGTTTGTCTGTCTGTAACACCTCTGATTGTGTCTATTCTTCACAGAGGAATGAAGGTGATAGAGAACAGAGCGTCTAAAGATGAGGAGAAGATGGAGATTCAGGAGATGCAGCTGAAGGAGGCCAAACACATCGCTGAGGAGGCTGACCGCAAATATGAGGAGGTGCGTGTCATTCATTATTACACCCCTGACATGACCTAAATTTATCTGGCGGTGTGTAAGTCTGGTTGTCATGTCCCGTGATGGCAAGCAGCATCTTGACCACATAGGACAGGTGTAAAGAACAGAATTTGAGGTAAGCGCCACTAAGATGCAGCTGCAGTTTGAGTATTTCAGGAATTTATTTCACTGGTTCTTGATTCTCCAAATTCTGTTGAAATCAGATTTTTTACACCTGTTTAGAGGGATGTCAGGCAGTGTCTAACATAAACAGTATGTCTAACATACCAGTAGTTACAAATACTCAGTTGACTGACAGTGTGCTATTAATGGGTGTATTTGTGTGTTTATCTGACTGCAGGTGGCGCGTAAACTGGTGATTCTGGAGGGTGAACTGGAGCGCTCTGAGGAACGAGCTGAAGTCGCTGAGGCGTAAGTATAACAGTGTCAATAAAACAGCTCAGCATAATTATAACATATGTAATGAAATCAGGAACCTTTTGTGTCATTTTTATTTGTTTTGTGTTTATTTAAAATTAATGTGTCAATCGCATGTTTATATTTACCCACTTTTTAAGAGTATAAAAGTACTTGTTCTGGTACTTTTAGATAAATCAGTGGCTCAGTATAACGCATGTCTGTGATACCTGAGACAACTAGCAAAGCTTAACACTATTGTCTTGTACTGTAATTGATGTATTGAGTTTTCGCTATGTGTAGATAATGGATGGTAATGATTTTTTGTGTAGTCTTTAACTGCTGCAAATGGTCTGTCATTTATATGGAGCTTATAGGATCATTTAT
Source organism: Botia almorhae (assembly GCA_036877575.1). NCBI lineage: Eukaryota > Metazoa > Chordata > Actinopteri > Cypriniformes > Botiidae > Botia > Botia almorhae. The sequence goes on from JAZGTJ010009776.1 coordinate 13,015, forward strand.
AAACAACAAGGTTGTCTTGTCTGTCCCTGTTTTTAAATGCATGTTCCATTGTACTACATCCTGGAATTTGTTACCCCTGCGATATCCCACATTAACTGTTGTGGACTAACCCAGTCGAGTCAGACAGCTGGAGGAAGAACTTAAACAAATGGACCAGAATTTGAAATCCATGATGGCTGGAGAGGAAGAGGTATTACTGGAGTATTGATGCCGATGCTACTAATACTGGCTTACTTTCCTTGTTTTGCGTTTTATGATTTCCTCTGTTGCTCTTCTCCGCTCTGTCTCTGCAGATGAAATGCATTGTGAAAAGCAAAAGGGGCCTCAACAAGAACTTTGGGGAACTCTGCACTTTAAATACTGCTCTTATAAAGCAAACACCTTGTGTTAGGTGTACAACCTGTATGCACGTCTGTGATTTAAGTTTAAACAGAGAGCTTTAAAGTTCCTCTATATCCTGCATTAAATAAACCCTCTATAATGCATATATATCTTTCTAGAGAAATGATCTTGTTTCTGACGATAGGAAACTGAATCTCCTTAAGAAGAATGTTCCCCTTTAAACGTTCATGTTGGGGTCTTTTTAGCTTCACCTGCTGTCTTTTCTGTCACTTCTTTAAGTGCTGTCTCCTTCTCTCCTTATTTGCTCTTTTTTTCCACCTCTTCTGCTGTGGTACAGCAAATCTGGTGATCTTGAGGAAGAATTGAAAAATGTTACCAACAACTTGAAGTCTTTGGAGGCACAGGCAGAGAAGGTAGGAGCAGTGGTCATAGGATTTGTGACTGTGAAAAACTTCAGAAATCAGTCTGAAAATCTGCTTCTGTAACACGATAGATGAGATAAGGCTACCATAAAAAGATAAATTTGTTCTCACACGCACTCTTGTCTCTTAACGCAATACAATGTAAAGCAAAATTCTTCTGTTAATTTCTGTAACCAGCAGTATTGTGTCCTCAACTCAGGAATGCTTAAATTCTCAGAAACTTCTCAGCTTTTAGTAAAATACCTTTTTAATGCAGATTTTTTTCTGTAAAAAAAACAGCATACACAACTTACTCTTATCATTTATCACGTTTTAAATGACTGAAAACATTGCTAGCTCCATACTAACAGAGTGAGGAACTGTAAACAATAATGTAAACATGTCTTCTGTTCATTAATATGTCGACATCTCTACCTTATTGAGTGATGTGCATTTGACAACATTTAAGACTCGTTTATATTTGACAGGTGCGCAAGAGCACGTTAGTGTGCAGTGTTTCAGATGTGACAACCGCATTTACTTACAAGTTTAAGTCTGAGAATTGAGTCCCAAATGCAACGAGCTGTATTTTTAAACAGCAACAGTTGTGTTGCCCTGCTGCACTACATAATACCAAACTATAGAGAATGTGAAACTAATGTCACACCATGTTGAATTCTGGGTATGTTTTGTTTTGATGACATTAAGAGGATCATGCTGCCTTTTTTATAGTGAGTTTAGAGTAGTATTTTGATTTTTCTGTCATGATTATGAAAATTCCTCATTCCTGCTGCATCAAGAACAGTTGCAGGAGGAAACCTGACCGTATAATACATGCTTTTACTATTTGTTTTTAAACACTTTTGTTAATACCGAGGGAAGCAGGTTGAGGACACTGGATAGCAAATCTATTAAAGTCGTCACTGATTAAACCCACTGTTTATCACTTAATAAAATAATCACATTGCTGAGTGTTTTTAGAAAGTTTGTATTTTGTCTTGTTGATAACATTATCTTTGTGTATATGACTGTCATTCGGCTTTTGAATTAGCAGAACTTGCACACAGCCACTACAAAAGTGTTCACAAGAATCTAGGGGTTTGATGTTGGTTGTCATTTGTTGAAACATGTATATAAAAAGCAGTGTTGATGTCTGTAAGTTAAATGTGACACACAATACAATCCAGTCTTCTCAGTGGTAATGGGACAGTAATTTACAATGACAACCATAAAACAACAGTTAATATTAATGAAATTGTTTTGTTAAATTTCCTGCAAAGAAATAGGCAGCGTGATAGTTTTTCATGGTAACTAGATACATTGTGAACAGAATTCTACACAACTACAGTAAAAACATCAAATTATCATGCAGTGCAATAAAGTAGCCTCTCTTCCCTGCAAACAATGTCATGCATGTTTAGATTTAATTTCAAGGCAAAACTAAAACAAATGATAAGCAGGTATCTATATTAATTTCAGTATCTATATTAATTTCAGTATCTATATTAATTTCAGTATCTATATTAATTTCAGTATCTATATTAATTTCAGTATCCAAAGCAGAGCATGATCCTCTTAAAATGGCAGTTGTGAGGCTGCATCCCTGAATTTATTCTGTCGCCTTATAAAGAGTGTGTAATTAATAAGCTCATTACAATCAAAAAGAGCATTGTGATTCATCTTCAGGCAAAAGGGTGATCTTGATATTGACTCAGAATTTATATATTTTTTCTTTCTTTTTTTTTTACCAGTACTCCACAAAAGAAGACAAATATGAAGAGGAAATCAGAGTACTTACTGACAAACTCAAAGAGGTGAGTTCTGGCAATAAAGGAAATGATCAAAAAACATGATAATGAATAATAATACAATCCACAATGTCATCAAGTTAACTACTAATAATTCATCTTTAATATGTGCCCATGTTTTAAATAAAAGCACTCTGTACTATGTGCTGAATTAAATCAAATTTAAAAAAATCATAAGAACATGTTGTTTTTCTTTTCTTCAGGCTGAGTCCCGTGCTGAGTTTGCTGAGAGGTCTGTGGCCAAGCTGGAGAAGACCATTGATGATTTAGAAGGTACGATAATCTCAACAACTTACTTGTCATGCTGCCTTTTAACACTGTACTAATCAGGATAACAGAGAATGTGCTGGCTACGTTGTTTGCACTCTCATTAGATGTCACTCTAATTTTAATCTTTTTCCCTTTCATTTCTTGTAAACCAGAATGAGTAATAAGACCTTGAAAAAGCTGTTTAGCGTGAACAGATATTGCTGGCTGTCCGTGTAGTGCGATACTAACAGTTCATTGAAGTGCCTGGTGTGTTGTGTGTATTCAGTTGAAGGATCTTGTATCTTCTCATATGTGCTGGACTAAAGCTCAAGTCACATTTGAATAAGGTGACTGACACCTTAGATGTTTAGTGATTGTGTTGTTGTCATGCGAGAAGAGAAGGTTCATTGGGTTTTGCGGTTGGCGTTTAATTTGTGATGTGATCTAACCAATTACGCCCATATTTTATATTTCTCTGTAAAAATGTTGAAATCCTCCAACTAATTGTATTATTATTTGATCTTTTTCTGCTCATCGTTTTGTACTGTCCTTCGTGTCTGTTTGTCTGTCTGATGTTCTCTCTCTGGTCCTCTGGAATAATGTTCAGATGAGGTGTATGCTCAGAAATTAAAGGGTAAAGCCCTTAGCGAGGAGCTGGATTTGGCTCTAAACGACATGACTACCCTCTAGAAGCTTCCTGGGTCTCTGCCTTGCTCCTTTCTTTCCTCTCCACACATTTTCAATTTGGATCACTGTGTTTATTGCTAAATTTGTCATGTTTGTGTTTGTTGAACATTGTGTCATCCCCATGACTCTATGGGTTTTAGAATGGACTACCCAGTGTTTAGCACTATGCCCAGTTCCCACAACCTTGACACATTCTTCATGGTCTCTGTTACTGTATTGTGCTGGTTTCTCTCTTTACCTTGTTTTCCTGCTTTCCTTTTTATCCTAATAAATGTCAAAACGTCTTTTGCTTCAGCTTTCTTGTGCTTTACTTCTCAGTTCTTTACAGATTTTCCAGATTCTAAACTTTAAACTTTAATTTAAACTTTATTCTTAAGTTCAGGATGAATTTGTGCATCTCTACTTTTAAAACAACATAAAACCTCAGAAAGGATATAAAAGTCACATCCACATTACAGGTACATAATTTTGTCACACCTTTTCTGGGTATGCCTGTAGCTGAACTGGTAGAACATCGCCTTGTGGGTTTGATTACCAGTAAACATATACTGATCAAATGTATACCTTAATGTGTGGAGACTGGCACCTGTTCATTAAGTGACATCATTTTCTGGACACTGAGGTATGGTGTTTTTGTTGGTTTACTAAATATGTTAATACAACGTAATCATTTTAGAAGTCACTAAAGCATTTAAAAGTCAGTCACTGACAAAAGTATGTATGCGGCCAAGTATAAACATTAATTAATGGTTGATAAATGCTGATATTTAATGTATTGAATATTTTCTGGATTTTTCTGGACACTTCAAAAAGCAGGTTTAAGTAATTATCTTAAAACAGAAATGTTGTGTATGGGAGACTATTAAGGCCTAGTTGTTATAGGGGTAAGTTGTCACTGGATCAATATATGAGTAATTACAAAGGGTGAGAGTCCAATTAATGTGTTTACTCTAAAAGTGGGTCAGAAATACATGTTTTTATGCTTAAAATGGCATGAAATTTGGCATACACATCATACTGGTCAGGTGTGGTCACTTATTTTTACCTGCAGTCACCAAACTTGGTACATTGTATTATTCGCATTATCAAATACTCCTCTTAGAGGATTTATGGGATTCTCACCAAGTGGTAAATGTTAGACATTGAAGATGCTAAAATGCAAAGAGATTTTTGATTTTTCAAACGGTGTTGCCATTGCAAGGCAATGAATTAAAAGTAAAAAAAAGAAAGTGTCTCATATCTGCATGAATTGAGTGATTTAGTTCAATCTTGAGCTGTTTGTTTGGTCCTAGAGTCACAGCTACAACTGGCAGAAGGAACGGTGGAACTGGAACGGTGTTGCCATGGCAAAGCAATCAATTTATGGCAGTAAATGGAAACAGAACGTGTCTCATATCTTCTGCATGCATTGAGTGACTTAATTAAACTTGGAAATTATGTTTGGTGTTGGGGGGCTGATCATAATGATGTGGCTATTGTGAGAAGCAGTCATAGCACCACCAACTGGCAGCAGGAAGTGTGTCAATTACAAAAGACTTAAAGTTTTTGAAATAATTCAATCATTTTTGGAATTAAATGCATGTAACAACCATGCATTGTTTTCTGAGAAACACCAGGTGGCGATCATTGCTGCTTACAGCTATATTTAGGGCCCAAGTGCTGAAAGTGCAAATGGCCCTATTGTTTTCCTTGAGATTATTAGTGGTGCTTGCAAAGCAAAGCATCACTATTATTATCTGATATCTACTTCTTCATCTTGTTCTTCTTCTTCTGGACAAAATTTCTACACGCTGCTCGTCCCGCACAGTTTGTTGTAGACGCATGAATGAATGGCTTATTGTGGGGGTTGTGCTATGACTTTTATAAGCAATCAGTGTACGATTGCACAGACTTAACATTGAGCTGAATTTTGTGACGTTATAGCTCCGCATCAGTATGTCGTAGAGACTCATAAAGGCCATGCCCTAGCAACCAGTGACAGTACCCTAGCAACCACCCCATTGACTTCTATTGAAAAAGGTGAGAGGCCTCAGAACATGAGACAAGTGGCCTCTTTTCACTTAGACTGGCAAGTAATCTTTAGGTATCACCATGGAAACTGTCCAGCTATGCCCTAGCAACTATTTAGAGCACCCTAGCAACCAACATGAATTAGCTATATTTCAGCACCAGAACAACATAGAGACATAGGAGTTGTCTCTTTTAATTCACACACATATCCATCTATTGGTTTTACCCTGTGAACTGTCTAGCTACACCCTAGCAACCATTTACTGTACCCTAGCAACCATATAATAAAATTAATAAGCCATATCCCCATGTGGGTGGGTTTATTTGACTCGAGCTGTCAGTGGATTTTAGGTATTTTCCTGACAACTTCCTGACCCAAATTTTTTAATAACCCCAGCAACCTCTTAACATCATGAATATAT